>JAWWNI010000152.1:0-268050 GCA_034642065.1 Darevskia nairensis | reverse complement strand
TCATTTCCAAAGTTAGTTGTATTTGAGCTGTTAATGCAAAATCACGCAAGTAAGCCAAACTGAACGTTAGAAAAGCCAAATACATCCAAACTAGCTTCTTTCAGGTCGAAATGCATAGAAAACACACCAACAAGGTTCCATCGTGTTCATTTCCAAAGTTAGCTGTATTTGAGCTGTTAATGCAAAATCACGCAAATAAGCCAAACTGAACGTTACAAAAGCCAAGTACATCCAAACTAGCTTCTTTCAGGTCGAAATGCATAGAAAACACACCAACAAGGTTCCATCGTGTTCATTTCCAAAGTTAGCTGTATTTGAGCTGTTAATGCAAAATCACGCAAGTAAGCCAAACTGAACGTTAGAAAAGCTAAGTACATCCCAACTAGCTTCTTTCAGGTCGAAATGCATAGAAAACACACCAACAAGGTTCCATCGTGTTCAATTGCAAAGTTAGGTGTATTTGAGCTGTAAATGCAAAATCACGCAAGTAAGCCAAACTGAACGTTAGAAAAGCCAAATACATCCAAACTACCTTCTTTCAGGTCGAAATGCATAGAAAACACACCAACAAGGTTCCATCGTGTTCATTTCCAAAGTTAGCTGTATTTGAGCTGTTAATGCAAAATCACGCAAGTAAGCCAAACTGAACGTTAGAAAAGCCAAATACATCCAAACTAGCTTCTTTCAGGTCGATATGCATAGAAAACACACCAACAAGTTTCCATCGTGTTCATTTCCAAAGTTAGCTGTATTTGAGCTGTTAATGCAAAATCACGCAAGTAAGCCAAACTGAACGTTAGAAAAGCTAAGTACATCCAAACTAGCTTCTTTCAGGTCGATATGGATAGAAAACACTCCAACAAGGTTCCATCGTGTTCATTTCCAAAGTTAGCTGTATTTGAGCTGTTAATGCAAAATCACGCAAATAAGCCAAACTGAACGTTAGAAAAGCTAAGTACATCCCAACTAGCTTCTTTCAGGTCGAAATGCATAGAAAACACACCAACAAGGTTCCATCGTGTTCATTTGCAAAGTTAGGTGTATTTGAGCTGTTAATGCAAAATCACGCAAGTAAGCCAAACTGAACGTTAGAAAAGCCAAATACATCCAAACTAGCTTCTTTCAGGTCGAAATGCATAGAAAACACACCAACAAGGTTCCATCGTGTTCATTTGCAAAGTTAGGTGTATTTGAGCTGTTAATGCAAAATCACGCAAGTAAGCCAAACTGAACGTTAGAAAAGCCAAATACATCCAAACTAGCTTCTTTTAGGTCGAAATGCATAGAAAACACACCAACAAGGTTCCATCGTGTTCATTTCCAAAGTTAGCTGTATTTGAGCTGTAAATGCAAAATCACGCAAGTAAGCCAACCAGAACGTTAGAAAAGCCAAATACATCCAAACTAGCTTCTTTCAGGTCGAAATGCATAGAAAACACCAACAAGTTTCCATCGTGTTCATTTCCAAAGTTAGCTGTATTTGAGCTGTTAATGCAAAATCACGCAAGTAAGCCAAACTGAACGTTAGAAAAGCTAAGTACATCCAAACTAGCTTCTTTCAGGTCGATATGGATAGAAAACACACCAACAAGGTTCCATCGTGTTCATTTCCAAAGTTAGCTGTATTTGAGCTGTTAATGCAAAATCACGCAAATAAGCCAAACTGAACGTTAGAAAAGCTAAGTACATCCCAACTAGCTTCTTTCAGGTCGAAATGCATAGAAAACACACCAACAAGGTTCCATCGTGTTCATTTGCAAAGTTAGGTGTATTTGAGCTGTTAATGCAAAATCACGCAAGTAAGCCAAACTGAACGTTAGAAAAGCCAAATACATCCAAACTAGCTTCTTTCAGGTCGAAATGCATAGAAAACACACCAACAAGGTTCCATCGTGTTCATTTGCAAAGTTAGGTGTATTTGAGCTGTTAATGCAAAATAACGCAAGTAAGCCAAACTGAACGTTAGAAAAGCCAAATACATCCAAACTAGCTTCTTTTAGGTCGAAATGCATAGAAAACACACCAACAAGGATCCATCGTGTTCATTTGCAAAGTTAGGTGTATTTGAGCTGTTAATGCAAAATCACGCAAGTAAGCCAAACTGAACCTTAGAAAAGCCAAATACATCCCAACTAGCTTCTTTCAGGTCGAAATGCATAGAAAACACACCAACAAGGTTCCATCGTGTTCATTTCCAAAGTTAGCTGTATTTGAGCTGTTAATGCAAAATCACGCAAGTAATCCAAACTGAACGTTAGAAAAGCTAAGTACATCCCAACTAGCTTCTTTCAGGTCGAAATGCATAGAAAACACACCAACAAGGTTCCATCGTGTTCATTTCCAAAGTTAGCTGTATTTGAGCTGTTAATGCAAAATCACGCAAATAAGCCAAACTGAACGTTAGAAAAGCCACATACATCCTAAATAACTTCTTTCAGGTTGAAATGGATAGGAAACACACCAACAAGTTTCCATCGTGTTCATTTCCAAAGTTAGCTGTATTTGAGCTGTTAATGCAAAATCACGCAAGTAAGCCAAACTGAACGTTACAAAAGCCAAATACATCCGAACTAGCTTCTTTCAGGTCGAAATGCATAGAAAACACACCAACAAGGTTCCATCGTGTTCAATTGCAAAGTTAGGTGTATTTGAGCTGTTAATGCAAAATCACGCAAGTAAGCCAAACTGAACGTTAGAAAAGCCAAATACATCCAAACTAGCTTCTTTCAGGTCGAAATGCATAGAAAACACACCAACAAGGTTCCATCGTGTTCATTTCCAAAGTTAGCTGTATTTGAGCTGTTAATGCAAAATCACGCAAGTAAGCCAAACTGAACGTTAGAAAAGCCAAATACATCCAAACTAGCTTCTTTTAGGTCGAAATGCATAGAAAACACACCAACAAGGTTCCATCGTGTTCATTTGCAAAGTTAGGTGTATTTGAGCTGTTAATGCAAAATCACGCAAGTAAGCCAAACTGAACGTTAGAAAAGCTAAGTACATCCCAACTAGCTTCTTTCAGGTCGAAATGCATAGAAAACACACCAACAAGGTTCCATCGTGTTCATTTCCAAAGTTAGCTGTATTTGAGCTGTTAATGCAAAATCACGCAAGTAAGCCAAACTGAACGTTTGAAAAGCCAAATACATCCAAACTAGCTTCTTTCAGGTCGAAATGCATAGAAAACACACCAACAAGGTTCCATCGTGTTCATTTCCAAAGTTAGCTGTATTTGAGCTGTTAATGCAAAATCACGCAAATAAGCCAAACTGAACGTTAGAAAAGCTAAGTACATCCCAACTAGCTTCTTTCAGGTCGAAATGCATAGAAAACACACCAACAAGGTTCCATCGTGTTCATTTGCAAACTTAGGTGTATTTGAGCTTTTAATGCAAAATCACGCAAGTAAGCCAAACTGAACGTTAGAAAAGCCAAATACATCCAAACTAGCTTCTTTCAGGTCGAAATGCATAGAAAACACACCAACAAGGTTCCATCGTGTTCATTTGCAAAGTTAGGTGTATTTGAGCTGTTAATGCAAAATCACGCAAGTAAGCCAAACTGAACGTTAGAAAAGCCAAATACATCCAAACTAGCTTGTTTTAGGTCGAAATGCATAGAAAACACACCAACAAGGTTCCATCGTGTTCATTTCCAAAGTTAGCTGTATTTGAGCTGTAAATGCAAAATCACGCAAGTAAGCCAACCAGAACGTAAGAAAAGCCAAATACATCCAAACTAGCTTCTTTCAGGTCGAAATGCATAGAAAACACACCAACAAGTTTCCATCGTGTTCATTTCCAAAGTTAGCTGTATTTGAGCTGTTAGTGCAAAATCACGCAAGTAAGCCAAACTGAACGTTAGAAAAGCTAAGTACATCCAAACTAGCTTCTTTCAGGTCGATATGGATAGAAAACACTCCAACAAGGTTCCATCGTGTTAATTTCCAAAGTTAGCTGTATTTGAGCTGTTAATGCAAAATCACGCAAATAAGCCAAACTGAACGTTAGAAAAGCTAAGTACATCCCAACTAGCTTCTTTCAGGTCGAAATGCATAGAAAACACACCAACAAGGTTCCATCGTGTTCATTTGCAAAGTTAGGTGTATTTGAGCTGTTAATGCAAAATCACGCAAGTAAGCCAAACTGAACGTTAGAAAAGCCAAATACATCCAAACTAGCTTCTTTTAGGTCGAAATGCATAGAATACACACCAACAAGGTTCCATCGTGTTCATTTCCAAAGTTAGCTGTATTTGAGCTGTTAATGCAAAATCACGCAAATAAGCCAAACTGAACGTTAGAAAAGCTAAGTACATCCCAACTAGCTTCTTTCAGGTCGAAATGCATAGAAAACACACCAACAAGGTTCCATCGTGTTCATTTGCAAAGTTAGGTGTATTTGAGCTGTTAATGCAAAATCACGCAAGTAAGCCAAACTGAACGTTAGAAAAGCCAAATACATCCAAACTAGCTTCTTTCAGGTCGAAATGCATAGAAAACACACCAACAAGGTTCCATCGTGTTCATTTGCAAAGTTAGGTGTATTTGAGCTGTTAATGCAAAATCACGCAAGTAAGCCAAACTGAACGTTAGAAAAGCCAAATACATCCAAACTAGCTTCTTTTAGGTCGAAATGCATAGAAAACACACCAACAAGGTTCCATCGTGTTCATTTCCAAAGTTAGCTGTATTTGAGCTGTAAATGCAAAATCACGCAAGTAAGCCAACCAGAACGTTAGAAAAGCCAAATACATCCAAACTAGCTTCTTTCAGGTCGAAATGCATAGAAAACACCAACAAGTTTCCATCGTGTTCATTTCCAAAGTTAGCTGTATTTGAGCTGTTAATGCAAAATCACGCAAGTAAGCCAAACTGAACGTTAGAAAAGCTAAGTACATCCAAACTAGCTTCTTTCAGGTCGATATGGATAGAAAACACACCAACAAGGTTCCATCGTGTTCATTTCCAAAGTTAGCTGTATTTGAGCTGTTAATGCAAAATCACGCAAATAAGCCAAACTGAACGTTAGAAAAGCTAAGTACATCCCAACTAGCTTCTTTCAGGTCGAAATGCATAGAAAACACACCAACAAGGTTCCATCGTGTTCATTTGCAAAGTTAGGTGTATTTGAGCTGTTAATGCAAAATCACGCAAGTAAGCCAAACTGAACGTTAGAAAAGCCAAATACATCCAAACTAGCTTCTTTCAGGTCGAAATGCATAGAAAACACACCAACAAGGTTCCATCGTGTTCATTTGCAAAGTTAGGTGTATTTGAGCTGTTAATGCAAAATAACGCAAGTAAGCCAAACTGAACGTTAGAAAAGCCAAATACATCCAAACTAGCTTCTTTTAGGTCGAAATGCATAGAAAACACACCAACAAGGATCCATCGTGTTCATTTGCAAAGTTAGGTGTATTTGAGCTGTTAATGCAAAATCACGCAAGTAAGCCAAACTGAACCTTAGAAAAGCCAAATACATCCCAACTAGCTTCTTTCAGGTCGAAATGCATAGAAAACACACCAACAAGGTTCCATCGTGTTCATTTCCAAAGTTAGCTGTATTTGAGCTGTTAATGCAAAATCACGCAAGTAATCCAAACTGAACGTTAGAAAAGCTAAGTACATCCCAACTAGCTTCTTTCAGGTCGAAATGCATAGAAAACACACCAACAAGGTTCCATCGTGTTCATTTCCAAAGTTAGCTGTATTTGAGCTGTTAATGCAAAATCACGCAAATAAGCCAAACTGAACGTTAGAAAAGCCACATACATCCTAAATAACTTCTTTCAGGTTGAAATGGATAGGAAACACACCAACAAGTTTCCATCGTGTTCATTTCCAAAGTTAGCTGTATTTGAGCTGTTAATGCAAAATCACGCAAGTAAGCCAAACTGAACGTTACAAAAGCCAAATACATCCGAACTAGCTTCTTTCAGGTCGAAATGCATAGAAAACACACCAACAAGGTTCCATCGTGTTCAATTGCAAAGTTAGGTGTATTTGAGCTGTTAATGCAAAATCACGCAAGTAAGCCAAACTGAACGTTAGAAAAGCCAAATACATCCAAACTAGCTTCTTTCAGGTCGAAATGCATAGAAAACACACCAACAAGGTTCCATCGTGTTCATTTCCAAAGTTAGCTGTATTTGAGCTGTTAATGCAAAATCACGCAAGTAAGCCAAACTGAACGTTAGAAAAGCCAAATACATCCAAACTAGCTTCTTTTAGGTCGAAATGCATAGAAAACACACCAACAAGGTTCCATCGTGTTCATTTGCAAAGTTAGGTGTATTTGAGCTGTTAATGCAAAATCACGCAAGTAAGCCAAACTGAACGTTAGAAAAGCTAAGTACATCCCAACTAGCTTCTTTCAGGTCGAAATGCATAGAAAACACACCAACAAGGTTCCATCGTGTTCATTTCCAAAGTTAGCTGTATTTGAGCTGTTAATGCAAAATCACGCAAGTAAGCCAAACTGAACGTTTGAAAAGCCAAATACATCCAAACTAGCTTCTTTCAGGTCGAAATGCATAGAAAACACACCAACAAGGTTCCATCGTGTTCATTTCCAAAGTTAGCTGTATTTGAGCTGTTAATGCAAAATCACGCAAATAAGCCAAACTGAACGTTAGAAAAGCTAAGTACATCCCAACTAGCTTCTTTCAGGTCGAAATGCATAGAAAACACACCAACAAGGTTCCATCGTGTTCATTTGCAAACTTAGGTGTATTTGAGCTTTTAATGCAAAATCACGCAAGTAAGCCAAACTGAACGTTAGAAAAGCCAAATACATCCAAACTAGCTTCTTTCAGGTCGAAATGCATAGAAAACACACCAACAAGGTTCCATCGTGTTCATTTGCAAAGTTAGGTGTATTTGAGCTGTTAATGCAAAATCACGCAAGTAAGCCAAACTGAACGTTAGAAAAGCCAAATACATCCAAACTAGCTTGTTTTAGGTCGAAATGCATAGAAAACACACCAACAAGGTTCCATCGTGTTCATTTCCAAAGTTAGCTGTATTTGAGCTGTAAATGCAAAATCACGCAAGTAAGCCAACCAGAACGTAAGAAAAGCCAAATACATCCAAACTAGCTTCTTTCAGGTCGAAATGCATAGAAAACACACCAACAAGTTTCCATCGTGTTCATTTCCAAAGTTAGCTGTATTTGAGCTGTTAGTGCAAAATCACGCAAGTAAGCCAAACTGAACGTTAGAAAAGCTAAGTACATCCAAACTAGCTTCTTTCAGGTCGATATGGATAGAAAACACTCCAACAAGGTTCCATCGTGTTAATTTCCAAAGTTAGCTGTATTTGAGCTGTTAATGCAAAATCACGCAAATAAGCCAAACTGAACGTTAGAAAAGCTAAGTACATCCCAACTAGCTTCTTTCAGGTCGAAATGCATAGAAAACACACCAACAAGGTTCCATCGTGTTCATTTGCAAAGTTAGGTGTATTTGAGCTGTTAATGCAAAATCACGCAAGTAAGCCAAACTGAACGTTAGAAAAGCCAAATACATCCAAACTAGCTTCTTTTAGGTCGAAATGCATAGAATACACACCAACAAGGTTCCATCGTGTTCATTTCCAAAGTTAGCTGTATTTGAGCTGTAAATGCAAAATCACGCAAGTAAGCCAAACTGAACGTTAGAAAAGCCAAATACATCCAAACTAGCTTCTTTCAGGTCGAAATGCATAGAAAACACACCAACAAGGTTCCATCGTGTTCATTTCCAAAGTTAGCTGTATTTGAGCTGTTAATGCAAAATCACGCAAATAAGCCAAACTGAACGTTAGAAAAGCTAAGTACATCCAAACTAGCTTCTTTCAGGTCGATATGGATAGAAAACACTCCAACAAGGTTCCATCGTGTTCATTTCCAAAGTTAGCTGTATTTGAGCTGTTAATGCAAAATCACGCAAATAAGCCAAACTGAACGTTAGAAAAGCTAAGTACATCCCAACTAGCTTCTTTCAGGTCGAAATGCATAGAAAACACACCAACAAGGTTCCATCGTGTTCATTTGCAAAGTTAGGTGTATTTGAGCTGTTAATGCAAAATCACGCAAGTAAGCCAAACTGAACGTTAGAAAAGCCAAATACATCCAAACTAGCTTCTTTCAGGTCGAAATGCATAGAAAACACACCAACAAGGTTCCATCGTGTTCATTTGCAAAGTTAGGTGTATTTGAGCTGTTAATGCAAAATCACGCAAGTAAGCCAAACTGAACGTTAGAAAAGCCAAATACATCCAAACTAGCTTCTTTTAGGTCGAAATGCATAGAAAACACACCAACAAGGTTCCATCGTGTTCATTTCCAAAGTTAGCTGTATTTGAGCTGTAAATGCAAAATCACGCAAGTAAGCCAACCAGAACGTTAGAAAAGCCAAATACATCCAAACTAGCTTCTTTCAGGTCGAAATGCATAGAAAACACACCAACAAGTTTCCATCGTGTTCATTTCCAAAGTTAGCTGTATTTGAGCTGTTAATGCAAAATCACGCAAGTAAGCCAAACTGAACGTTAGAAAAGCTAAGTACATCCAAGCTAGCTTCTTTCAGGTCGATATGGATAGAAAACACTCCAACAAGGTTCCATCGTGTTCATTTCCAAAGTTAGCTGTATTTGAGCTGTTAATGCAAAATCACGCAAGTAAGCCAAACTGAACGTTAGAAAAGCTAAGTACATCCCAACTAGCTTCTTTCAGGTCGAAATGCATAGAAAACACACCAACAAGGTTCCATCGTGTTCATTTGCAAAGTTAGGTGTATTTGAGCTGTTAATGCAAAATCACGCAAGTAAGCCAAACTGAACGTTAGAAAAGCCAAATACATCCAAACTACCTTCTTTCAGGTCGAAATGCATAGAAAACATACCAACAAGGTTCCATCGTGTTCATTTGCAAAGTTAGGTGTATTTGAGCTGTTAATGCAAAATCACGCAAGTAAGCCAAACTGAACGTTAGAAAAGCCAAATACATCCAAACTAGCTTCTTTCAGGTCGAATGCATAGAAAACACACCAACAAGGTTCCATCGTGTTCATTTGCAAAGTTAGGTGTATTTGAGCTGTTAATGCAAAATCACGCAAGTAAGCCAAACTGAACGTTAGAAAAGCCAAATACATCCAAACTACCTTCTTTCAGGTCGAAATGCATAGAAAACACACCAACAAGGTTCCATCGTGTTCATTTTCAAAGTTAGGTGTATTTGAGCTGTTAATGCAAAATCACGCAAGTAAGCCAAACTGAACGTTAGAAAAGCCAAATACATCCAAACTAGCTTCTTTCAGGTCGAAATGCATAGAAAACACACCAACAAGGTTCCATCGTGTTCATTTCCAAAGTTAGTTGTATTTGAGCTGTTAATGCAAAATCACGCAAGTAAGCCAAACTGAACGTTAGAAAAGCCAAATACATCCAAACTAGCTTCTTTCAGGTCGAAATGCATAGAAAACACACCAACAAGGTTCCATCGTGTTCATTTCCAAAGTTAGCTGTATTTGAGCTGTTAATGCAAAATCACGCAAATAAGCCAAACTGAACGTTACAAAAGCCAAGTACATCCAAACTAGCTTCTTTCAGGTCGAAATGCATAGAAAACACACCAACAAGGTTCCATCGTGTTCATTTCCAAAGTTAGCTGTATTTGAGCTGTTAATGCAAAATCACGCAAGTAATCCAAACTGAACGTTAGAAAAGCTAAGTACATCCCAACTAGCTTTTTTCAGGTCGAAATGCATAGAAAACACACCAACAAGGTTCCATCGTGTTCATTTCCAAAGTTAGCTGTATTTGAGCTGTTAATGCAAAATCACGCAAGTAAGCCAAACTGAACGTTAGAAAAGCCAAATACATCCCAACTAGCTTCTTTGAGGTCGAAATGCATAGAAAACACACCAACAAGTTTCCATCGTGTTCATTTCCAAAGTTAGCTGTATTTGAGCTGTTAATGCAAAATCACGCAAGTAAGCCAAACTGAACGTTAGAAAAGCTAAGTACATCCCAACTAGCTTCTTTCTGGTCGAAATGCATAGAAAACACACCAACAAGGTTCCATCGTGTTCATTTCCAAAGTTAGCTGTATTTCAGCTGTTAATGCAAAATCACGCAAATAAGCCAAACTGAACGTTAGAAAAGCTAAGTACATCCCAACTAGCTTCTTTCAGGTCGAAATGCATAGAAAACACACCAACAAGGTTCCATCGTGTTCATTTCCAAAGTTAGCTGTATTTGAGCTGTTAATGCAAAATCACGCAAATAAGCCAAACTGAACGTTACAAAAGCCAAGTACATCCAAACTAGCTTCTTTCAGGTCGAAATGCATAGAAAACACACCAACAAGGTTCCATCGTGTTCATTTCCAAAGTTAGCTGTATTTGAGCTGTTAATGCAAAATCACGCAAGTAATCCAAACTGAACGTTAGAAAAGCTAAGTACATCCCAACTAGCTTTTTTCAGGTCGAAATGCATAGAAAACACACCAACAAGGTTCCATCGTGTTCATTTCCAAAGTTAGCTGTATTTGAGCTGTTAATGCAAAATCACGCAAGTAAGCCAAACTGAACGTTAGAAAAGCCAAATACATCCCAACTAGCTTCTTTGAGGTCGAAATGCATAGAAAACACACCAACAAGTTTCCATCGTGTTCATTTCCAAAGTTAGCTGTATTTGAGCTGTTAATGCAAAATCACGCAAGTAAGCCAAACTGAACGTTAGAAAAGCTAAGTACATCCCAACTAGCTTCTTTCTGGTCGAAATGCATAGAAAACACACCAACAAGGTTCCATCGTGTTCATTTCCAAAGTTAGCTGTATTTCAGCTGTTAATGCAAAATCACGCAAATAAGCCAAACTGAACGTTAGAAAAGCTAAGTACATCCCAACTAGCTTCTTTCAGGTCGAAATGCATAGAAAACACACCAACAAGGTTCCATCGTGTTCATTTCCAAAGTTAGCTGTATTTGAGCTGTTAATGCAAAATCACGCAAGTAAGCCAAACTGAACGTTAGAAAAGCTAAGTACATCCCAACTAGCTTATTTCAGGTCGAAATGCATAGAAAACACACCAACAAGGTTCCATCGTGTTCATTTCCAAAGTTAGCTGTATTTGAGCTGTTAATGCAAAATCACGCAAGTAAGCCAAACTGAACGTTAGAAAAGCCAAATACATCCAAACTAGCTTCTTTCAGGTCGAAATGCATAGAAAACACACCAACAAGGTTCCATCGTGTTCATTTTCAAAGTTAGGTGTATTTGAGCTGTTAATGCAAAATCACGCAAGTAAGCCAAACTGAACGTTAGAAAAGCCAAATACATCCAAACTAGCTTCTTTCAGGTCGAAATGCATAGAAAACACACCAACAAGGTTCCATCGTGTTCATTTGCAAAGTTAGGTGTATTTGAGCTGTTAATGCAAAATCACGCAAGTAAGCCAAACTGAACGTTAGAAAAGCCAAATACATCCAAAATAGCTTCTTTCAGGTCGAAATGCATAGAAAACACACCAACAAGCTTCCATCGTGTTCATTTCCAAAGTTAGCTGTATTTTAGCTGTTAATGCAAAATCACGCAAATAAGCCAAACTGAACGTTACAAAAGCCAAGTACATCCAAACTAGGTTCTTTCAGGTCGAAATGCATAGAAAACACACCAACAAGTTTCCATCGTGTTCATTTCCAAAGTTAGGTGTATTTGAGCTGTTAATGCAAAATCACGCAAATAAGCCAAACTGAACGTTAGAAAAGCTAAGTACATCCCAACTAGCTTCTTTCAGGTCGAAATGCATAGAAAACACACCAACAAGGTTCCATCGTGTTCATTTCCAAAGTTAGCTGTATTTGAGCTCTTAATGCAAAATCACGCAAGTAAGCCAAACTGAACGTTAGAAAAGCCAAGTACATCCCAACTAGCTTCTTTCAGGTCGAAATGCATAGAAAACACACCAACAAGGTTCCATCGTGTTCATTTGCAAAGTTAGGTGTATTTGAGCTGTTAATGCAAAATCACGCAAGTAAGCCAAACTGAACGTTAGAAAAGCCAAATACATCCAAACTAGCTTCTTTCAGGTCGAAATGCATAGAAAACACACCAACAAGGTTCCATCGTGTTCATTTTCAAAGTTAGGTGTATTTGAGCTGTTAATGCAAAATCACGCAAGTAAGCCAAACTGAACGTTAGAAAAGCCAAATACATCCAAACTAGCTTCTTTCAGGTCGAAATGCATAGAAAACACACCAACAAGGTTCCATCGTGTTCATTTCCAAAGTTAGCTGTATTTGAGCTGTTAATGCAAAATCACGCAAATAAGCCAAACTGAACGTTACAAAAGCCAAGTACATCCAAACTAGCTTCTTTCAGGTCGAAATGCATAGAAAACACACCAACAAGGTTCCATCGTGTTCATTTCCAAAGTTAGCTGTATTTGAGCTGTTAATGCAAAATCACGCAAATAAGCCAAACTGAACGTTAGAAAAGCTAAGTACATCCCAACTAGCTTCTTTCAGGTCGAAATGCATAGAAAACACACCAACAAGGTTCCATCGTGTTCATTTCCAAAGTTAGCTGTATTTGAGCTGTAAATGCAAAATCACGCAAGTAAGCCAAACTGAACGTTAGAAAAGCCAAATACATCCTAAATAACTTCTTTCAGGTTGAAATGGATAGAAAACACACCAACAAGTTTCCATCGTGTTCATTTCCAAAGTTAGCTGTATTTGTGCTGTTAATGCAAAATCACGCAAGTAAGCCAAACTGAACGTTACAAAAGCCAAATACATCCGAACTAGCTTCGTTCAGGTCGAAATGCATAGAAAACACACCAACAAGGTTCCATCGTGTTCAATTGCAAAGTTAGGTGTATTTGAGCTGTTAATGCAAAATCACGCAAGTAAGCCAAACTGAACGTTAGAAAAGCCAAATACATCCAAACTAGCTTCTTTCAGGTCGAAATGCATAGAAAACACACCAACAAGGTTCCATCGTGTTCATTTCCAAAGTTAGCTGTATTTGAGCTGTTAATGCAAAATCACGCAAGTAAGCCAAACTGAACGTTAGAAAAGCCAAATACATCCAAACTACCTTCTTTCAGGTCGAAATGCATAGAAAACACACCAACAAGGTTCCATCGTGTTCATTTGCAAAGTTAGGTGTATTTGAGCTGTTAATGCAAAATCACGCAAGTAAGCCAAACTGAACGTTAGAAAAGCCAAATACATCCAAACTAGCTTCTTTCAGGTCGAAATGCATAGAAAACACACCAACAAGTTTCCATCGTGTTCATTTCCAAAGTTAGCTGTATTTGAGCTGTTAATGCAAAATCACGCAAGTAAGCCAAACTGAACGTTAGAAAAGCTAAGTACATCCAAACTAGCTTCTTTCAGGTCGATATGGATAGAAAACACACCAACAAGGTTCCATCGTGTTCATTTCCAAAGTTAGGTGTATTTGAGCTGTTAATGCAAAATCACGCAAGTAAGCCAAACTGAACGTTAGAAAAGCCAAATACATCCAAACTAGCTTCTTTCAGGTCGAAATGCATAGAAAACACACCAACAAGTTTCCATCGTGTTCATTTCCAAAGTTAGCTGTATTTGAGCTGTTAATGCAAAATCACGCAAGTAAGCCAAACTGAACGTTAGAAAAGCTAAGTACATCCAAACTAGCTTCTTTCAGGTCGATATGGATAGAAAACACACCAACAAGGTTCCATCGTGTTCATTTCCAAAGTTAGGTGTATTTGAGCTGTTAATGCAAAATCACGCAAGTAAGCCAAACTGAACGTTAGAAAAGCCAAATACATCCAAACTAGCTTCTTTCAGGTCGAAATGCATAGAAAACACACCAACAAGGTTCCATCGTGTTCATTTCCAAAGTTAGCTGTATTTGAGCTGTTAATGCAAAATCACGCAAATAAGCCAAACTGAACGTTAGAAAAGCTAAGTACATCCCAACTAGCTTCTTTCAGGTCGAAATGCATAGAAAACACACCAACAAGGTTCCATCGTGTTCATTTGCAAACTTAGGTGTATTTGAGCTGTTAATGCAAAATCACGCAAGTAAGCCAAACTGAACGTTAGAAAAGCCAAATACATCCAAACTAGCTTCTTTCAGGTCGAAATGCATAGAAAACACACCAACAAGGTTCCATCGTGTTCATTTGCAAAGTTAGGTGTATTTGAGCTGTTAATGCAAAATCACGCAAGTAAGCCAAACTGAACGTTAGAAAAGCCAAATACATCCAAACTAGCTTCTTTTAGGTCGAAATGCATAGAAAACACACCAACAAGGTTCCATCGTGTTCATTTCCAAAGTTAGCTGTATTTGAGCTGTAAATGCAAAATCACGCAAGTAAGCCACCCAGAACGTTAGAAAAGCCAAATACATCCAAACTAGCTTCTTTCAGGTCGAAATGCATAGAAAACACACCAACAAGTTTCCATCGTGTTCATTTCCAAAGTTAGCTGTATTTGAGCTGTTAATGCAAAATCACGCAAGTAAGCCAAACTGAACGTTAGAAAAGATAAGTACATCCAAACTAGCTTCTTTCAGGTCGATATGGATAGAAAACACTCCAACAAGGTTCCATCGTGTTCATTTCCAAAGTTAGCTGTATTTGAGCTGTTAATGCAAAATCACGCAAATAAGCCAAACTGAACGTTAGAAAAGCTAAGTACATCCCAACTAGCTTCTTTCAGGTCGAAATGCATAGAAAACACACCAACAAGGTTCCATCGTGTTCATTTGCAAAGTTAGGTGTATTTGAGCTGTTAATGCAAAATCACGCAAGTAAGCCAAACTGAACGTTAGAAAAGCCAAACACATCCAAACTAGCTTCTTTCAGGTCGAAATGCATAGAAAACACACCAAGAAGGTTCCATCGTGTTCATTTACAAAGTTAGGTGTATTTGAGCTGTTAATGCAAAATCACGCAAGTAAGCCAAACTGAACGTTAGAAAAGCCAAATACATCCAAACTAGCTTCTTTTAGGTCGAAATGCATAGAAAACACACCAACAAGGTTCCATCGTGTTCATTTCCAAAGTTAGCTGTATTTGAGCTGTAAATGCAAAATCACGCAAGTAAGCCAAACTGAACGTTAGAAAAGCCAAATACATCCAAACTAGCTTCTTTCAGGTCGAAATGCATAGAAAACACACCAACAAGGTTCCATCGTGTTCATTTGCAAAGTTAGGTGTATTTGAGCTGTTAATGCAAAATCACGCAAGTAAGCCAAACTGAACGTTAGAAAAGCCAAATACATCCAAACTAGCTTCTTTCAGGTCGAAATGCATAGAAAACACACCAACAAGGTTCCATCGTGTTCATTTCCAAAGTTAGCTGTATTTGAGCTGTTAATGCAAAATCACGCAAATAAGCCAAACTGAACGTTAGAAAAGCTAAGTACATCCAAACTAGCTTCTTTCAGGTCGATATGGATAGAAAACACTCCAACAAGGTTCCATCGTGTTCATTTCCAAAGTTAGCTGTATTTGAGCTGTTAATGCAAAATCACGCAAATAAGCCAAACTGAACGTTAGAAAAGCTAAGTACATCCAAACTAGCTTCTTTCAGGTCGAAATGCATAGAAAACACACCAACAAGGTTCCATCGTGTTCATTTCCAAAGTTAGCTGTATTTGAGCTGTAAATGCAAAATCACGCAAGTAAGCCAAACTGAACTTTAGAAAAGCTAAGTACATCCCAACTAGCTTCTTTCAGGTCGAAATGCATAGAAAACACACCAACAAGGTTCCATCGTGTTTATTTGCAAAGTTAGGTGTATTTGAGCTGTTAATGCAAAATCACGCAAGTAAGCCAAACTGAACGTTAGAAAAGCCAAATACATCCAAACTAGCTTCTTTCAGGTCGAAATGCATAGAAAACATACCAACAAGGTTCCATCGTGTTCATTTGCAAAGTTAGGTGTATTTGAGCTATTAATGCAAAATCACGCAAGTAAGCCAAACTGAACGTTAGAAAAGCCAAATACATCCAAACTAGCTTCTTTTAGGTCGAAATGCATAGAAAACACACCAACAAGGTTCCATCGTGTTCATTTGCAAAGTTAGGTGTATTTGAGCTGTTAATGCAAAATCACGCAAGTAAGCCAAACTGAACGTTAGAAAAGCCAAATACATCCCAACTAGCTTCTTTCAGGTCGAAATGCATAGAAAACACACCAACAAGGTTCCATCGTGTTCATTTCCAAAGTTAGCTGTATTTGAGCTGTTAATGCAAAATCACGCAAGTAAGCAAAACTGAACGTTAGAAAAGCTAAGTACATCCCAACTAGCTTCTTTCAGGTCGAAATGCATAGAAAACACACCAACAAGGTTCCATCGTGTTCATTTCCAAAGTTAGCTGTATTTGAGCTGTTAATGCAAAATCACGCAAGTAAGCCAAACTGAACGTTAGAAAAGCCAAATACATCCAAACTAGCTTCTTTCAGGTCGAAATGCATAGAAAACACACCAACAAGGTTCCATCGTGTTCATTTGCAAAGTTAGGTGTATTTGAGCTGTTAATGCAAAATCACGCAAGTAAGCCAAACTGAACGTTAGAAAAGCCAAATACATCCAAACTAGCTTCTTTCAGGTCGAAATGCATAGAAAACACACCAACAAGGTTCCATCGTGTTCATTTCCAAAGATAGCTGTATTTGAGCTGTTAATGCAAAATCACGCAAATAAGCCAAACTGAACGTTAGAAAAGCCAAGTACATCCAAACTAGCTTCTTTCAGGTCGAAATGCATAGAAAACACACCAACAAGTTTCCATCGTGTTCATTTCCAAAGTTAGCTGTATTTGAGCTGTAAATGCAAAATCACGCAAGTAAGCCAAACTGAACTTTAGAAAAGCTAAGTACATCCCAACTAGCTTCTTTCAGGTCGAAATGCATAGAAAACACACCAAAAAGGTTCCATCGTGTTTATTTGCAAAGTTAGGTGTATTTGAGCTGTTAATGCAAAATCACGCAAGTAAGCCAAACTGAACGTTAGAAAAGCCAAATACATCCAAACTAGCTTCTTTCAGGTCGAAATGCATAGAAAACATACCAACAAGGTTCCATCGTGTTCATTTGCAAAGTTAGGTGTATTTGAGCTATTAATGCAAAATCACGCAAGTAAGCCAAACTGAACGTTAGAAAAGCCAAATACATCCAAACTAGCTTCTTTTAGGTCGAAATGCATAGAAAACACACCAACAAGGTTCCATCGTGTTCATTTGCAAAGTTAGGTGTATTTGAGCTGTTAATGCAAAATCACGCAAGTAAGCCAAACTGAACGTTAGAAAAGCCAAATACATCCCAACTAGCTTCTTTCAGGTCGAAATGCATAGAAAACACACCAACAAGGTTCCATCGTGTTCATTTCCAAAGTTAGCTGTATTTGAGCTGTTAATGCAAAATCACGCAAGTAATCCGAACTGAACGTTAGAAAAGCTAAGTACATCCCAACTAGCTTCTTTCAGGTCGAAATGCATAGAAAACACACCAACAAGGTTCCATCGTGTTCATTTCCAAAGTTAGCTATATTTGAGCTGTTAATACAAAATCACGCAAGTAAGCCAAACTGAACGTTAGAAAAGCCAAATACATCCAAACTAGCTACTTTCAGGTCGAAATGCATAGAAAACACACCAACAAGGTTCCATCGTGTTCATTTTCAAAGTTAGGTGTATTTGAGCTGTTAATGCAAAATCACGCAAGTAAGCCAAAGTGAACGTTAGAAAAGCCAAATACATCCAAACTAGCTTCTTTCAGGTCGAAATGCATAGAAAACACACCAACAAGGTTCCATCGTGTTCATTTGCAAAGTTAGGTGTATTTGAGCTGTTAATGCAAAATCACGCAAGTAAGCCAAACTGAACGTTAGAAAAGCCAAATACATCCAAACTAGCTTCTTTCAGGTCGAAATGCATAGAAAACACACCAACAAGGTTCCATCGTGTTCATTTCCAAAGTTAGCTGTATTTGAGCTGTTAATACAAAATCACGCAAATAAGCCAAACTGAACGTTAGAAAAGCCAAGTACATCCAAACTAGCTTCTTTCAGGTCGAAATGCATAGAAAACACACCAACAAGGTTCCATCGTGTTCATTTCCAAAGTTAGCTGTATTTGAGCTGTAAATGCAAAATCACGCAAGTAAGCCAAACTGAACTTTAGAAAAGCTAAGTACATCCCAACTAGCTTCTTTCAGGTCGAAATGCATAGAAAACACACCAACAAGGTTCCATCGTGTTCATTTGCAAAGTTAGGTGTATTTGAGCTGTTAATGCAAAATCACGCAAGTAAGCCAAACTGAACGTTAGAAAAGCTAAGTACATCCCAACTAGCTTCTTTCAGGTCGAAATGCATAGAAAACACACCAACAAGGTTCCATAGTGTTCATTTGCAAAGTTAGGTGTATTTGAGCTGTTAATGCAAAATCACGCAAGTAAGCCAAACTGAACGTTAGAAAAGCCAAATACATCCAAACTACCTTCTTTCAGGTCGAAATGCATAGAAAACACACCAACAAGGTTCCATCGTGTTCATTTTCAAAGTTAGGTGTATTTGAGCTGTTAATGCAAAATCACGCAAGTAAGCCAAACTGAACGTTAGAAAAGCCAAATACATCCAAACTAGCTTCTTTCAGGTCGAAATGCATAGAAAACACACCAACAAGGTTCCATCGTGTTCATTTCCAAAGTTAGCTGTATTTGAGCTGTTAATGCAAAATCACGCAAGTAAGCCAAACTGAACGTTAGAAAAGCCAAATATATCCAAACTAGCTTCTTTCAGGTCGAAATGCATAGAAAACACACCAACAAGGTTCCATCGTGTTCATTTCCAAAGTTAGCTGTATTTGAGCTGTTAATACAAAATCACGCAAGTAAGCCAAACTGAACGTTAGAAAAGCCAAATACATCCAAACTAGCTTCTTTCAGGTCGAAATGCATAGAAAACACACCAACAAGGTTCCATCGTGTTCATTTTCAAA
This sequence comes from Darevskia nairensis, assembly GCA_034642065.1. Classification (NCBI taxonomy): domain Eukaryota; kingdom Metazoa; phylum Chordata; class Lepidosauria; order Squamata; family Lacertidae; genus Darevskia; species Darevskia nairensis. The sequence goes on along the minus strand of JAWWNI010000152.1, from coordinate 249,064 downwards.
GTTAGGTGTATTTGAGCTGTTAATGCAAAATCACGCAAGTAAGCCAAACTGAACGTTAGAAAAGCCAAATACATCCAAACTAGCTTCTTTCAGGTCGAAATGCATAGAAAACACACCAACAAGGTTCCATCGTGTTCATTTTCAAAGTTAGGTGTATTTGAGCTGTTAATGCAAAATCACGCAAGTAAGCCAAACTGAACGTTAGAAAAGCCAAATACATCCAAACTAGCTTCTTTCAGGTCGAAATGCATAGAAAACACACCAACAAGGTTCCATCGTGTTCATTTGCAAAGTTAGGTGTATTTGAGCTGTTAATGCAAAATCACGCAAATAAGCCAAACTGAACGTTAGAAAAGCCAAGTACATCCCAACTAGCTTCTTTCAGGTCGAAATGCATAGAAAACACACCAACAAGGTTCCATCGTGTTCATTTCCAAAGTTAGCTGTATTTGAGCTGTTAATACAAAATCACGCAAGTAAGCCAAACTGAACGTTAGAAAAGCCAAATACATCCAAACTAGCTACTTTCAGGTCGAAATGCATAGAAAACACACCAACAAGGTTCCATCGTGTTCATTTTCAAAGTTAGGTGTATTTGAGCTGTTAATGCAAAATCACGCAAGTAAGCCAAAGTGAACGTTAGAAAAGCCAAATACATCCAAACTAGCTTCTTTCAGGTCGAAATGCATAGAAAACACACCAACAAGGTTCCATCGTGTTCATTTGCAAAGTTAGGTGTATTTGAGCTGTTAATGCAAAATCACGCAAGTAAGCCAAACTGAACGTTAGAAAAGCCAAATACATCCAAACTAGCTTCTTTCAGGTCGAAATGCATAGAAAACACACCAACAAGGTTCCATCGTGTTCATTTCCAAAGTTAGCTGTATTTGAGCTGTTAATACAAAATCACGCAAATAAGCCAAACTGAACGTTAGAAAAGCCAAGTACATCCAAACTAGCTTCTTTCAGGTCGAAATGCATAGAAAACACACCAACAAGGTTCCATCGTGTTCATTTCCAAAGTTAGCTGTATTTGAGCTGTAAATGCAAAATCACGCAAGTAAGCCAAACTGAACTTTAGAAAAGCTAAGTACATCCCAACTAGCTTCTTTCAGGTCGAAATGCATAGAAAACACACCAACAAGGTTCCATCGTGTTCATTTGCAAAGTTAGGTGTATTTGAGCTGTTAATGCAAAATCACGCAAGTAAGCCAAACTGAACGTTAGAAAAGCTAAGTACATCCCAACTAGCTTCTTTCAGGTCGAAATGCATAGAAAACACACCAACAAGGTTCCATAGTGTTCATTTGCAAAGTTAGGTGTATTTGAGCTGTTAATGCAAAATCACGCAAGTAAGCCAAACTGAACGTTAGAAAAGCCAAATACATCCAAACTACCTTCTTTCAGGTCGAAATGCAGAGAAAACACACCAACAAGGTTCCATCGTGTTCATTTTCAAAGTTAGGTGTATTTGAGCTGTTAATGCAAAATCACGCAAGTAAGCCAAACTGAACGTTAGAAAAGCCAAATACATCCAAACTAGCTTCTTTCAGGTCGAAATGCATAGAAAACACACCAACAAGGTTCCATCGTGTTCATTTCCAAAGTTAGCTGTATTTGAGCTGTTAATGCAAAATCACGCAAGTAAGCCAAACTGAACGTTAGAAAAGCCAAATATATCCAAACTAGCTTCTTTCAGGTCGAAATGCATAGAAAACACACCAACAAGGTTCCATCGTGTTCATTTCCAAAGTTAGCTGTATTTGAGCTGTTAATACAAAATCACGCAAGTAAGCCAAACTGAACGTTAGAAAAGCCAAATACATCCAAACTAGCTTCTTTCAGGTCGAAATGCATAGAAAACACACCAACAAGGTTCCATCGTGTTCATTTTCAAAGTTAGGTGTATTTGAGCTGTTAATGCAAAATCACGCAAGTAAGCCAAACTGAACGTTAGAAAAGCCAAATACATCCAAACTAGCTTCTTTCAGGTCGAAATGCATAGAAAACACACCAACAAGGTTCCATCGTGTTCATTTTCAAAGTTAGGTGTATTTGAGCTGTTAATGCAAAATCACGCAAGTAAGCCAAACTGAACGTTAGAAAAGCCAAATACATCCAAACTAGCTTCTTTCAGGTCGAAATGCATAGAAAACACACCAACAAGGTTCCATCGTGTTCATTTGCAAAGTTAGGTGTATTTGAGCTGTTAATGCAAAATCACGCAAATAAGCCAAACTGAACGTTAGAAAAGCCAAGTACATCCCAACTAGCTTCTTTCAGGTCGAAATGCATAGAAAACACACCAACAAGGTTCCATCGTGTTCATTTCCAAAGTTAGCTGTATTTGAGCTGTTAATGCAAAATCACGCAAGTAAGCCAAACTGAACGTTAGAAAAGCTAAGTACATCCCAACTAGCTTCTTTCAGGTCGAAATGCATAGAAAACACACCAACAAGGTTCCATAGTGTTCATTTGCAAAGTTAGGTGTATTTGAGCTGTTAATGCAAAATCACGCAAGTAAGCCAAACTGAACGTTAGAAAAGCCAAATACATCCAAACTACCTTCTTTCAGGTCGAAATGCATAGAAAACACACCAACAAGGTTCCATCGTGTTCATTTTCAAAGTTAGGTGTATTTGAGCTGTTAATGCAAAATCACGCAAGTAAGCCAAACTGAACGTTAGAAAAGCCAAATACATCCAAACTAGCTTCTTTCAGGTCGAAATGCATAGAAAACACACCAACAAGGTTCCATCGTGTTCATTTCCAAAGTTAGCTGTATTTGAGCTGTTAATGCAAAATCACGCAAATAAGCCAAACTGAACGTTAGAAAAGCCAAGTACATCCAAACTAGCTTCTTTCAGGTCGAAATGCATAGAAAACACACCAACAAGGTTCCATCGTGTTCATTTTCAAAGTTAGGTGTATTTGAGCTGTTAATGCAAAATCACGCAAGTAAGCCAAACTGAACGTTAGAAAAGCCAAATACATCCAAACTAGCTTCTTTCAGGTCGAAATGCATAGAAAACACACCAACAAGGTTCCATCGTGTTCATTTCCAAAGTTAGCTGTATTTGAGCTGTTAATGCAAAATCACGCAAGTAAGCCAAACTGAACGTTAGAAAAGCCAAATATATCCAAACTAGCTTCTTTCAGGTCGAAATGCATAGAAAACACACCAACAAGGTTCCATCGTGTTCATTTCCAAAGTTAGCTGTATTTGAGCTGTTAATACAAAATCACGCAAGTAAGCCAAACTGAACGTTAGAAAAGCCAAATACATCCAAACTAGCTTCTTTCAGGTCGAAATGCATAGAAAACACACCAACAAGGTTCCATCGTGTTCATTTCCAAAGTTAGCTGTATTTGAGCTGTTAATGCAAAATCACGCAAATAAGCCAAACTGAACGTTAGAAAAGCCAAGTACATCCAAACTAGCTTCTTTCAGGTCGAAATGCATAGAAAACACACCAACAAGGTTCCATCGTGTTCATTTCCAAAGTTAGCTGTATTTGAGCTGTAAATGCAAAATCACGCAAGTAAGCCAAACTGAACTTTAGAAAAGCTAAGTACATCCCAACTAGCTTCTTTCAGGTCGAAATGCATAGAAAACACACCAACAAGGTTCCATCGTGTTTATTTGCAAAGTTAGGTGTATTTGAGCTGTTAATGCAAAATCACGCAAGTAAGCCAAACTGAACGTTAGAAAAGCCAAATACATCCAAACTAGCTTCTTTCAGGTCGAAATGCATAGAAAACATACCAACAAGGTTCCATCGTGTTCATTTGCAAAGTTAGGTGTATTTGAGCTATTAATGCAAAATCACGCAAGTAAGCGAAACTGAACGTTAGAAAAGCCAAATACATCCAAACTAGCTTCTTTTAGGTCGAAATGCATAGAAAACACACCAACAAGGTTCCATCGTGTTCATTTGCAAAGTTAGGTGTATTTGAGCTGTTAATGCAAAATCACACAAGTAAGCCAAACTGAACGTTAGAAAAGCCAAATACATCCCAACTAGCTTCTTTCAGGTCGAAATGCATAGAAAACACACCAACAAGGTTCCATCCTGTTCATTTCCAAAGTTAGCTGTATTTGAGCTGTTAATACAAAATCACGCAAGTAAGCCAAACTGAACGTTAGAAAAGCTAAGTACATCCCAACTAGCTTCTTTCAGGTCGAAATGCATAGAAAACACACCAACAAGGTTCCATCGTGTTCATTTCCAAAGTTAGCTGTATTTGAGCTGTTAATGCAAAATCACGCAAATAAGCCAAACTGAACGTTAGAAAAGCCAAGTACATCCAAACTAGCTTCTTTCAGGTCGAAATGCATAGAAAACACACCAACAAGGTTCCATCGTGTTCATTTGCAAAGTTAGGTGTATTTGAGCTGTTAATGCAAAATCACACAAGTAAGCCAAACTGAACGTTAGAAAAGCCAAATACATCCCAACTAGCTTCTTTCAGGTCGAAATGCATAGAAAACACACCAACAAGGTTCCATCGTGTTCATTTCCAAAGTTAGCTGTATTTGAGCTGTTAATACAAAATCACGCAAGTAAGCCAAACTGAACGTTAGAAAAGCTAAGTACATCCCAACTAGCTTCTTTCAGGTCGAAATGCATAGAAAACACACCAACAAGGTTCCATCGTGTTCATTTCCAAAGTTAGCTGTATTTGAGCTGTTAATGCAAAATCACGCAAATAAGCCAAACTGAACGTTAGAAAAGCCAAGTACATCCAAACTAGCTTCTTTCAGGTCGAAATGCATAGAAAACACACCAACAAGGTTCCATCGTGTTCATTTCCAAAGTTAGCTGTATTTGAGCTGTAAATGCAAAATCACGCCAGTAAGCCAAACTGAACTTTAGAAAAGCTAAGTACATCCCAACTAGCTTCTTTCAGGTCGAAATGCATAGAAAACACACCAACAAGGTTCCATCGTGTTCATTTCCAAAGTTAGCTGTATTTGAGCTGTTAATGCAAAATCACGCAAGTAAGCCAAACTGAACGTTAGAAAAGCCAAATACATCCAAACTACCTTCTTTCAGGTCGAAATGCATAGAAAACACACCAACAAGGTTCCATCGTGTTCATTTTCAAAGTTAGGTGTATTTGAGCTGTTAATGCAAAATCACGCAAGTAAGCCAAACTGAACGTTAGAAAAGCCAAATACATCCAAACTAGCTTCTTTCAGGTCGAAATGCATAGAAAACACACCAACAAGGTTCCATCGTGTTCATTTCCAAAGTTAGCTGTATTTGAGCTGTTAATGCAAAATCACGCAAGTAAGCCAAACTGAACGTTAGAAAAGCCAAATACATCCAAACTAGCTTCTTTCAGGTCGAAATGCATAGAAAACATACCAACAAGGTTCCATCGTGTTCATTTGCAAAGTTAGGTGTATTTGAGCTATTAATGCAAAATCACGCAAGTAAGCGAAACTGAACGTTAGAAAAGCCACATACATCCTAAATAACTTCTTTCAGGTTGAAATGGATAGGAAACACACCAACAAGTTTCCATCGTGTTCATTTCCAAAGTTAGCTGTATTTGAGCTGTTAATGCAAAATCACGCAAGTAAGCCAAACTGAACGTTAGAAAAGCCAAATACATCCGAACTAGCTTCTTTCAGGTCGAAATGCATAGAAAACACACCAACAAGGTTCCATCGTGTTCATTTCCAAAGTTAGCTGTATTTGAGCTGTTAATACAAAATCACGCAAGTAAGCCAAACTGAACGTTAGAAAAGCTAAGTACATCCCAACTAGCTTCTTTCAGGTCGAAATGCATAGAAAACACACCAACAAGGTTCCATCGTGTTCATTTTCAAAGTTAGGTGTATTTGAGCTGTTAATGCAAAATCACGCAAGTAAGCCAAACTGAACTTTAGAAAAGCCAAATACATCCAAACTAGCTTCTTTCAGGTCGAAATGCATAGAAAACAAACCAACAAGGTTCCATCGTGTTCATTTTCAAAGTTAGGTGTATTTGAGCTGTTAATGCAAAATCACGCAAGTAAGCCAAACTGAACGTTAGAAAAGCCAAATACATCCAAACTAGCTTCTTTCAGGTCGAAATGCATAGAAAACACACCAACAAGGTTCCATCGTGTTCATTTCCAAAGTTAGCTGTATTTGAGCTGTTAATGCAAAATCACGCAAATAAGCCAAACTGAACGTTAGAAAAGCCAAGTACATCCAAACTAGCTTCTTTCAGGTCGAAATGCATAGAAAACACACCAACAAGGTTCCATCGTGTTCATTTCCAAAGTTAGCTGTATTTGAGCTGTAAATGCAAAATCACACCAGTAAGCCAAACTGAACTTTAGAAAAGCTAAGTACATCCCAACTAGCTTCTTTCAGGTCGAAATGCATAGAAAACACACCAACAAGGTTCCATCGTGTTCATTTCCAAAGTTAGCTGTATTTGAGCTGTTAATGCAAAATCACGCAAGTAAGCCAAACTGAACGTTAGAAAAGCCAAATACATCCAAACTACCTTCTTTCAGGTCGAAATGCATAGAAAACACACCAACAAGGTTCCATCGTGTTCATTTTCAAAGTTAGGTGTATTTGAGCTGTTAATGCAAAATCACGCAAGTAAGCCAAACTGAACGTTAGAAAAGCCAAATACATCCAAACTAGCTTCTTTCAGGTCGAAATGCATAGAAAACACACCAACAAGGTTCCATCGTGTTCATTTCCAAAGTTAGCTGTATTTGAGCTGTTAATGCAAAATCACGCAAATAAGCCAAACTGAACGTTAGAAAAGCCAAGTACATCCAAACTAGCTTCTTTCAGGTCGAAATGCATAGAAAACACACCAACAAGGTTCCATCGTGTTCATTTCCAAAGTTAGCTGTATTTGAGCTGTAAATGCAAAATCACGCAAGTAAGCCAAACTGAACTTTAGAAAAGCTAAGTACATCCCAACTAGCTTCTTTCAGGTCGAAATGCATAGAAAACACACCAACAAGGTTCCATCGTGTTTATTTGCAAAGTTAGGTGTATTTGAGCTGTTAATGCAAAATCACGCAAGTAAGCCAAACTGAACGTTAGAAAAGCCAAATACATCCAAACTAGCTTCTTTCAGGTCGAAATGCATAGAAAACATACCAACAAGGTTCCACCGTGTTCATTTGCAAAGTTAGGTGTATTTGAGCTATTAATGCAAAATCACGCAAATAAGCCAAACTGAACGTTAGAAAAGCCACATACATCCTAAATAACTTCTTTCAGGTTGAAATGGATAGGAAACACACCAACAAGTTTCCATCGTGTTCATTTCCAAAGTTAGCTGTATTTGAGCTGTTAATGCAAAATCACGCAAGTAAGCCAAACTGAACGTTAGAAAAGCCAAATACATCCGAACTAGCTTCTTTCAGGTCGAAATGCATAGAAAACACACCAACAAGGTTCCATCGTGTTCAATTGCAAAGTTAGGTGTATTTGAGCTGTTAATGCAAAATCACGCAAGTAAGCCAAACTGAACGTTAGAAAAGCCAAATACATCCAAACTAGCTTCTTTCAGGTCGAAATGCATAGAAAACACACCAACAAGGTTCCATCGTGTTCATTTCCAAAGTTAGCTGTATTTGAGCTGTTAATGCAAAATCACGCAAGTAAGCCAAACTGAACGTTAGAAAAGCCAAATACATCCAAACTAGCTTCTTTCAGGTCGAAATGCATAGAAAACACACCAACAAGGTTCCATCGTGTTCATTTGCAAAGTTAGGTGTATTTGAGCTGTTAATGCAAAATCACGCAAGTAAGCCAAACTGAACGTTAGAAAAGCCAAATACATCCAAACTAGCTTCTTTTAGGTCGAAATGCATAGAAAACACACCAACAAGGTTCCATCGTGTTCATTTGCAAAGTTAGGTGTATTTGAGCTGTTAATGCAAAATCACGCAAGTAAGCCAAACTGAACGTTAGAAAAGCTAAGTACATCCCAACTAGCTTCTTTCAGGTCGATTTGCATAGAAAACACACCAACAAGGTTCCATCGTGTTCATTTCCAAAGTTAGCTGTATTTGAGCTGTTAATGCAAAATCACGCAAGTAAGCCAAACTGAACGTTAGAAAAGCCAAATACATCCAAACTAGCTTCTTTCAGGTCGAAATGCATAGAAAACACACCAACAAGGTTCCATCGTGTTCATTTCCAAAGTTAGCTGTATTTGAGCTGTTAATGCCAAATCACGCAAATAAGCCAAACTGAACGTTAGAAAAGCTAAGTACATCCCAACTAGCTTCTTTCAGGTCGAAATGCATAGAAAACACACCAACAAGGTTCCATCGTGTTCATTTGCAAACTTAGGTGTATTTGAGCTGTTAATGCAAAATCACGCAAGTAAGCCAAACTGAACGTTAGAAAAGCCAAATACATCCAAACTAGCTTCTTTCCGGTCGAAATGCATAGAAAACATACCAACAAGGTTCCATCGTGTTCATTTGCAAAGTTAGGTGTATTTGAGCTATTAATGCAAAATCACGCAAGTAAGCGAAACTGAACGTTAGAAAAGCCAAATACATCCAAACTAGCTTCTTTTAGGTCGAAATGCATAGAAAACACACCAACAAGGTTCCATCGTGTTCATTTGCAAAGTTAGGTGTATTTGAGCTGTTAATGCAAAATCACACAAGTAAGCCAAACTGAACGTTAGAAAAGCCAAATACATCCCAACTAGCTTCTTTCAGGTCGAAATGCATAGAAAACACACCAACAAGGTTCCATCGTGTTCATTTCCAAAGTTAGGTGTATTTGAGCTGTTAATGCAAAATCACGCAAGTAATCCAAACTGAACGTTAGAAAAGCTAAGTACATCCCAACTAGCTTCTTTCAGGTCGAAATGCATAGAAAACACACCAACAAGGTTCCATCGTGTTCATTTCCAAAGTTAGCTGTATTTGAGCTGTTAATACAAAATCACGCAAGTAAGCCAAACTGAACGTTAGAAAAGCTAAGTACATCCCAACTAGCTTCTTTCAGGTCGAAATGCATAGAAAACACACCAACAAGGTTCCATCGTGTTCATTTCCAAAGTTAGCTGTATTTGAGCTGTAAATGCAAAATCACGCAAGTAAGCCAAACTGAACTTTAGAAAAGCTAAGTACATCCCAACTAGCTTCTTTCAGGTCGAAATGCATAGAAAACACACCAACAAGGTTCCATCGTGTTTATTTGCAAAGTTAGGTGTATTTGAGCTGTTAATGCAAAATCACGCAAGTAAGCCAAACTGAACGTTAGAAAAGCCAAATACATCCAAACTAGCTTCTTTCAGGTCGAAATGCATAGAAAACATACCAACAAGGTTCCATCGTGTTCATTTGCAAAGTTAGGTGTATTTGAGCTATTAATGCAAAATCACGCAAGTAAGCGAAACTGAACGTTAGAAAAGCCAAATACATCCAAACTAGCTTCTTTTAGGTCGAAATGCATAGAAAACACACCAACAAGGTTCCATCGTGTTCATTTGCAAAGTTAGGTGTATTTGAGCTGTTAATGCAAAATCACACAAGTAAGCCAAACTGAACGTTAGAAAAGCCAAATACATCCCAACTAGCTTCTTTCAGGTCGAAATGCATAGAAAACACACCAACAAGGTTCCATCGTGTTCATTTCCAAAGTTAGGTGTATTTGAGCTGTTAATGCAAAATCACGCAAGTAATCCAAACTGAACGTTAGAAAAGCTAAGTACATCCCAACTAGCTTCTTTCAGGTCGAAATGCATAGAAAACACACCAACAAGGTTCCATCGTGTTCATTTCCAAAGTTAGCTGTATTTGAGCTGTTAATACAAAATCACGCAAGTAAGCCAAACTGAACGTTAGAAAAGCTAAGTACATCCCAACTAGCTTCTTTCAGGTCGAAATGCATAGAAAACACACCAACAAGGTTCCATCGTGTTCATTTTCAAAGTTAGGTGTATTTGAGCTGTTAATGCAAAATCACGCAAGTAAGCCAAACTGAACGTTAGAAAAGCCAAATACATCCAAACTAGCTTCTTTCAGGTCGAAATGCATAGAAAACACACCAACAAGGTTCCATCGTGTTCATTTTCAAAGTTAGGTGTATTTGAGCTGTTAATGCAAAATCACGCAAGTAAGCCAAACTGAACGTTAGAAAAGCCAAATACATCCAAACTAGCTTCTTTCATGTCGAAATGCATAGAAAACACACCAACAAGGTTCCATCGTGTTCATTTCCAAAGTTAGCTGTATTTGAGCTGTTAATGCAAAATCACGCAAATAAGCCAAACTGAACGTTAGAAAAGCCAAGTACATCCAAACTAGCTTCTTTCAGGTCGAAATGCATAGAAAACACACCAACAAGGTTCCATCGTGTTCATTTCCAAAGTTAGCTGTATTTGAGCTGTAAATGCAAAATCACGCCAGTAAGCCAAACTGAACTTTAGAAAAGCTAAGTACATCCCAACTAGCTTCTTTCAGGTCGAAATGCATAGAAAACACACCAACAAGGTTCCATCGTGTTCATTTCCAAAGTTAGCTGTATTTGAGCTGTTAATGCAAAATCACGCAAGTAAGCCAAACTGAACGTTAGAAAAGCCAAATACATCCAAACTACCTTCTTTCAGGTCGAAATGCATAGAAAACACACCAACAAGGTTCCATCGTGTTCATTTTCAAAGTTAGGTGTATTTGAGCTGTTAATGCAAAATCACGCAAGTAAGCCAAACTGAACGTTAGAAAAGCCAAATACATCCAAACTAGCTTCTTTCAGGTCGAAATGCATAGAAAACACACCAACAAGGTTCCATCGTGTTCATTTCCAAAGTTAGCTGTATTTGAGCTGTTAATGCAAAATCACGCAAGTAAGCCAAACTGAACGTTAGAAAAGCCAAATATATCCAAACTAGCTTCTTTCAGGTCGAAATGCATAGAAAACACACCAACAAGGTTCCATCGTGTTCATTTCCAAAGTTAGCTGTATTTGAGCTGTTAATACAAAATCACGCAAGTAAGCCAAACTGAACGTTAGAAAAGCCAAATACATCCAAACTAGCTTCTTTCAGGTCGAAATGCATAGAAAACACACCAACAAGGTTCCATCGTGTTCATTTGCAAAGTTAGGTGTATTTGAGCTGTTAATGCAAAATCACGCAAGTAAGCCAAACTGAACGTTAGAAAAGCCAAATACATCCAAACTAGCTTCTTTCAGGTCGAAATGCATAGAAAACACACCAACAAGGTTCCATCGTGTTCATTTCCAAAGTTAGCTGTATTTGAGCTGTTAATGCAAAATCACGCAAATAAGCCAAACTGAACGTTAGAAAAGCCAAGTACATCCAAACTAGCTTCTTTCAGGTCGAAATGCATAGAAAACACACCAACAAGGTTCCATCGTGTTCATTTCCAAAGTTAGCTGTATTTGAGCTGTAAATGCAAAATCACGCAAGTAAGCCAAACTGAACTTTAGAAAAGCTAAGTACATCCCAACTAGCTTCTTTCAGGTCGAAATGCATAGAAAACACACCAACAAGGTTCCATCGTGTTTATTTGCAAAGTTAGGTGTATTTGAGCTGTTAATGCAAAATCACGCAAGTAAGCCAAACTGAACGTTAGAAAAGCCAAATACATCCAAACTAGCTTCTTTCAGGTCGAAATGCATAGAAAACATACCAACAAGGTTCCATCGTGTTCATTTGCAAAGTTAGGTGTATTTGAGCTATTAATGCAAAATCACGCAAGTAAGCGAAACTGAACGTTAGAAAAGCCAAATACATCCAAACTAGCTTCTTTTAGGTCGAAATGCATAGAAAACACACCAACAAGGTTCCATCGTGTTCATTTGCAAAGTTAGGTGTATTTGAGCTGTTAATGCAAAATCACACAAGTAAGCCAAACTGAACGTTAGAAAAGCCAAATACATCCCAACTAGCTTCTTTCAGGTCGAAATGCATAGAAAACACACCAACAAGGTTCCATCGTGTTCATTTCCAAAGTTAGGTGTATTTGAGCTGTTAATGCAAAATCACGCAAGTAATCCAAACTGAACGTTAGAAAAGCTAAGTACATCCCAACTAGCTTCTTTCAGGTCGAAATGCATAGAAAACACACCAACAAGGTTCCATCGTGTTCATTTCCAAAGTTAGCTGTATTTGAGCTGTTAATACAAAATCACGCAAGTAACCCAAACTGAACGTTAGAAAAGCTAAGTACATCCCAACTAGCTTCTTTCAGGTCGAAATGCATAGAAAACACACCAACAAGGTTCCATCGTGTTCATTTTCAAAGTTAGGTGTATTTGAGCTGTTAATGCAAAATCACGCAAGTAAGCCAAACTGAACGTTAGAAAAGCCAAATACATCCCAACTAGCTTCTTTCAGGTCGAAATGCATAGAAAACACACCAACAAGGTTCCATCGTGTTCATTTTCAAAGTTAGGTGTATTTGAGCTGTTAATGCAAAATCACGCAAGTAAGCCAAACTGAACGTTAGAAAAGCCAAATACATCCAAACTAGCTTCTTTCAGGTCGAAATGCATAGAAAACACACCAACAAGGTTCCATCGTGTTCATTTCCAAAGTTAGCTGTATTTGAGCTGTTAATGCAAAATCACGCAAATAAGCCAAACTGAACGTTAGAAAAGCCAAGTACATCCAAACTAGCTTCTTTCAGGTCGAAATGCATAGAAAACACACCAACAAGGTTCCATCGTGTTCATTTCCAAAGTTAGCTGTATTTGAGCTGTAAATGCAAAATCACGCCAGTAAGCCAAACTGAACTTTAGAAAAGCTAAGTACATCCCAACTAGCTTCTTTCAGGTCGAAATGCATAGAAAACACACCAACAAGGTTCCATCGTGTTCATTTCCAAAGTTAGCTGTATTTGAGCTGTTAATGCAAAATCACGCAAGTAAGCCAAACTGAACGTTAGAAAAGCTAAGTACATCCCAACTAGCTTCTTTCAGGTCGAAATGCATAGAAAACACACCAACAAGGTTCCATCGTGTTCATTTGCAAAGTTAGGTGTATTTGAGCTGTTAATGCAAAATCACGCAAGTAAGCCAAACTGAACGTTAGAAAAGCCAAATACATCCAAACTAGCTTCTTTCAGGTCGAAATGCATAGAAAACACACCAACAAGGTTCCATCGTGTTCATTTCCAAAGTTAGCTGTATTTGAGCTGTTAATGCAAAATCACGCAAATAAGCCAAACTGAACGTTAGAAAAGCCAAGTACATCCAAACTAGCTTCTTTCAGGTCGAAATGCATAGAAAACACACCAACAAGGTTCCATCGTGTTCATTTCCAAAGTTAGCTGTATTTGAGCTGTAAATGCAAAATCACGCAAGTAAGCCAAACTGAACTTTAGAAAAGCTAAGTACATCCCAACTAGCTTCTTTCAGGTCGAAATGCATAGAAAACACACCAACAAGGTTCCATCGTGTTTATTTGCAAAGTTAGGTGTATTTGAGCTGTTAATGCAAAATCACGCAAGTAAGCCAAACTGAACGTTAGAAAAGCCAAATACATCCAAACTAGCTTCTTTCAGGTCGAAATGCATAGAAAACATACCAACAAGGTTCCATCGTGTTCATTTGCAAAGTTAGGTGTATTTGAGCTATTAATGCAAAATCACGCAAGTAAGCGAAACTGAACGTTAGAAAAGCCAAATACATCCAAACTAGCTTCTTTTAGGTCGAAATGCATAGAAAACACACCAACAAGGTTCCATCGTGTTCATTTGCAAAGTTAGGTGTATTTGAGCTGTTAATGCAAAATCACACAAGTAAGCCAAACTGAACGTTAGAAAAGCCAAATACATCCCAACTAGCTTCTTTCAGGTCGAAATGCATAGAAAACACACCAACAAGGTTCCATCGTGTTCATTTCCAAAGTTAGGTGTATTTGAGCTGTTAATGCAAAATCACGCAAGTAATCCAAACTGAACGTTAGAAAAGCTAAGTACATCCCAACTAGCTTCTTTCAGGTCGAAATGCATAGAAAACACACCAACAAGGTTCCATCGTGTTCATTTCCAAAGTTAGCTGTATTTGAGCTGTTAATACAAAATCACGCAAGTAAGCCAAACTGAACGTTAGAAAAGCTAAGTACATCCCAACTAGCTTCTTTCAGGTCGAAATGCATAGAAAACACACCAACAAGGTTCCATCGTGTTCATTTCCAAAGTTAGCTGTATTTGAGCTGTAAATGCAAAATCACGCAAGTAAGCCAAACTGAACTTTAGAAAAGCTAAGTACATCCCAACTAGCTTCTTTCAGGTCGAAATGCATAGAAAACACACCAACAAGGTTCCATCGTGTTTATTTGCAAAGTTAGGTGTATTTGAGCTGTTAATGCAAAATCACGCAAGTAAGCCAAACTGAACGTTAGAAAAGCCAAATACATCCAAACTAGCTTCTTTCAGGTCGAAATGCATAGAAAACATACCAACAAGGTTCCATCGTGTTCATTTGCAAAGTTAGGTGTATTTGAGCTATTAATGCAAAATCACGCAAGTAAGCGAAACTGAACGTTAGAAAAGCCAAATACATCCAAACTAGCTTCTTTTAGGTCGAAATGCATAGAAAACACACCAACAAGGTTCCATCGTGTTCATTTGCAAAGTTAGGTGTATTTGAGCTGTTAATGCAAAATCACACAAGTAAGCCAAACTGAACGTTAGAAAAGCCAAATACATCCCAACTAGCTTCTTTCAGGTCGAAATGCATAGAAAACACACCAACAAGGTTCCATCGTGTTCATTTCCAAAGTTAGGTGTATTTGAGCTGTTAATGCAAAATCACGCAAGTAATCCAAACTGAACGTTAGAAAAGCTAAGTACATCCCAACTAGCTTCTTTCAGGTCGAAATGCATAGAAAACACACCAACAAGGTTCCATCGTGTTCATTTCCAAAGTTAGCTGTATTTGAGCTGTTAATACAAAATCACGCAAGTAAGCCAAACTGAACGTTAGAAAAGCTAAGTACATCCCAACTAGCTTCTTTCAGGTCGAAATGCATAGAAAACACACCAACAAGGTTCCATCGTGTTCATTTTCAAAGTTAGGTGTATTTGAGCTGTTAATGCAAAATCACGCAAGTAAGCCAAACTGAACGTTAGAAAAGCCAAATACATCCAAACTAGCTTCTTTCAGGTCGAAATGCATAGAAAACACACCAACAAGGTTCCATCGTGTTCATTTTCAAAGTTAGGTGTATTTGAGCTGTTAATGCAAAATCACGCAAGTAAGCCAAACTGAACGTTAGAAAAGCCAAATACATCCAAACTAGCTTCTTTCATGTCGAAATGCATAGAAAACACACCAACAAGGTTCCATCGTGTTCATTTCCAAAGTTAGCTGTATTTGAGCTGTTAATGCAAAATCACGCAAATAAGCCAAACTGAACGTTAGAAAAGCCAAGTACATCCAAACTAGCTTCTTTCAGGTCGAAATGCATAGAAAACACACCAACAAGGTTCCATCGTGTTCATTTCCAAAGTTAGCTGTATTTGAGCTGTAAATGCAAAATCACGCCAGTAAGCCAAACTGAACTTTAGAAAAGCTAAGTACATCCCAACTAGCTTCTTTCAGGTCGAAATGCATAGAAAACACACCAACAAGGTTCCATCGTGTTCATTTCCAAAGTTAGCTGTATTTGAGCTGTTAATGCAAAATCACGCAAGTAAGCCAAACTGAACGTTAGAAAAGCCAAATACATCCAAACTACCTTCTTTCAGGTCGAAATGCATAGAAAACACACCAACAAGGTTCCATCGTGTTCATTTTCAAAGTTAGGTGTATTTGAGCTGTTAATGCAAAATCACGCAAGTAAGCCAAACTGAACGTTAGAAAAGCCAAATACATCCAAACTAGCTTCTTTCAGGTCGAAATGCATAGAAAACACACCAACAAGGTTCCATCGTGTTCATTTCCAAAGTTAGCTGTATTTGAGCTGTTAATGCAAAATCACGCAAGTAAGCCAAACTGAACGTTAGAAAAGCCAAATATATCCAAACTAGCTTCTTTCAGGTCGAAATGCATAGAAAACACACCAACAAGGTTCCATCGTGTTCATTTCCAAAGTTAGCTGTATTTGAGCTGTTAATACAAAATCACGCAAGTAAGCCAAACTGAACGTTAGAAAAGCCAAATACATCCAAACTAGCTTCTTTCAGGTCGAAATGCATAGAAAACACACCAACAAGGTTCCATCGTGTTCATTTGCAAAGTTAGGTGTATTTGAGCTGTTAATGCAAAATCACGCAAGTAAGCCAAACTGAACGTTAGAAAAGCCAAATACATCCAAACTAGCTTCTTTCAGGTCGAAATGCATAGAAAACACACCAACAAGGTTCCATCGTGTTCATTTCCAAAGTTAGCTGTATTTGAGCTGTTAATGCAAAATCACGCAAATAAGCCAAACTGAACGTTAGAAAAGCCAAGTACATCCAAACTAGCTTCTTTCAGGTCGAAATGCATAGAAAACACACCAACAAGGTTCCATCGTGTTCATTTCCAAAGTTAGCTGTATTTGAGCTGTAAATGCAAAATCACGCAAGTAAGCCAAACTGAACTTTAGAAAAGCTAAGTACATCCCAACTAGCTTCTTTCAGGTCGAAATGCATAGAAAACACACCAACAAGGTTCCATCGTGTTTATTTGCAAAGTTAGGTGTATTTGAGCTGTTAATGCAAAATCACGCAAGTAAGCCAAACTGAACGTTAGAAAAGCCAAATACATCCAAACTAGCTTCTTTCAGGTCGAAATGCATAGAAAACATACCAACAAGGTTCCATCGTGTTCATTTGCAAAGTTAGGTGTATTTGAGCTATTAATGCAAAATCACGCAAGTAAGCGAAACTGAACGTTAGAAAAGCCAAATACATCCAAACTAGCTTCTTTTAGGTCGAAATGCATAGAAAACACACCAACAAGGTTCCATCGTGTTCATTTGCAAAGTTAGGTGTATTTGAGCTGTTAATGCAAAATCACACAAGTAAGCCAAACTGAACGTTAGAAAAGCCAAATACATCCCAACTAGCTTCTTTCAGGTCGAAATGCATAGAAAACACACCAACAAGGTTCCATCGTGTTCATTTCCAAAGTTAGGTGTATTTGAGCTGTTAATGCAAAATCACGCAAGTAATCCAAACTGAACGTTAGAAAAGCTAAGTACATCCCAACTAGCTTCTTTCAGGTCGAAATGCATAGAAAACACACCAACAAGGTTCCATCGTGTTCATTTCCAAAGTTAGCTGTATTTGAGCTGTTAATACAAAATCACGCAAGTAACCCAAACTGAACGTTAGAAAAGCTAAGTACATCCCAACTAGCTTCTTTCAGGTCGAAATGCATAGAAAACACACCAACAAGGTTCCATCGTGTTCATTTTCAAAGTTAGGTGTATTTGAGCTGTTAATGCAAAATCACGCAAGTAAGCCAAACTGAACGTTAGAAAAGCCAAATACATCCCAACTAGCTTCTTTCAGGTCGAAATGCATAGAAAACACACCAACAAGGTTCCATCGTGTTCATTTTCAAAGTTAGGTGTATTTGAGCTGTTAATGCAAAATCACGCAAGTAAGCCAAACTGAACGTTAGAAAAGCCAAATACATCCAAACTAGCTTCTTTCAGGTCGAAATGCATAGAAAACACACCAACAAGGTTCCATCGTGTTCATTTCCAAAGTTAGCTGTATTTGAGCTGTTAATGCAAAATCACGCAAATAAGCCAAACTGAACGTTAGAAAAGCCAAGTACATCCAAACTAGCTTCTTTCAGGTCGAAATGCATAGAAAACACACCAACAAGGTTCCATCGTGTTCATTTCCAAAGTTAGCTGTATTTGAGCTGTAAATGCAAAATCACGCCAGTAAGCCAAACTGAACTTTAGAAAAGCTAAGTACATCCCAACTAGCTTCTTTCAGGTCGAAATGCATAGAAAACACACCAACAAGGTTCCATCGTGTTCATTTCCAAAGTTAGCTGTATTTGAGCTGTTAATGCAAAATCACGCAAGTAAGCCAAACTGAACGTTAGAAAAGCTAAGTACATCCCAACTAGCTTCTTTCAGGTCGAAATGCATAGAAAACACACCAACAAGGTTCCATCGTGTTCATTTGCAAAGTTAGGTGTATTTGAGCTGTTAATGCAAAATCACGCAAGTAAGCCAAACTGAACGTTAGAAAAGCCAAATACATCCAAACTAGCTTCTTTCAGGTCGAAATGCATAGAAAACACACCAACAAGGTTCCATCGTGTTCATTTCCAAAGTTAGCTGTATTTGAGCTGTTAATGCAAAATCACGCAAATAAGCCAAACTGAACGTTAGAAAAGCCAAGTACATCCAAACTAGCTTCTTTCAGGTCGAAATGCATAGAAAACACACCAACAAGGTTCCATCGTGTTCATTTCCAAAGTTAGCTGTATTTGAGCTGTAAATGCAAAATCACGCAAGTAAGCCAAACTGAACATTAGAAAAGCTAAGTACATCCCAACTAGCTTCTTTCAGGTCGAAATGCATAGAAAACACACCAACAAGGTTCCATCGTGTTCATTTGCAAAGTTAGGTGTATTTGAGCTGTTAATGCAAAATCACGCAAGTAAGCCAAACTGAACGTTAGAAAAGCTAAGTACATCCCAACTAGCTTCTTTCAGGTCGAAATGCATAGAAAACACACCAACAAGGTTCCATAGTGTTCATTTGCAAAGTTAGGTGTATTTGAGCTGTTAATGCAAAATCACGCAAGTAAGCCAAACTGAACGTTAGAAAAGCCAAATACATCCAAACTACCTTCTTTCAGGTCGAAATGCATAGAAAACACACCAACAAGGTTCCATCGTGTTCATTTTCAAAGTTAGGTGTATTTGAGCTGTTAATGCAAAATCACGCAAGTAAGCCAAACTGAACGTTAGAAAAGCCAAATACATCCAAACTAGCTTCTTTCAGGTCGAAATGCATAGAAAACACACCAACAAGGTTCCATCGTGTTCATTTCCAAAGTTAGCTGTATTTGAGCTGTTAATGCAAAATCACGCAAGTAAGCCAAACTGAACGTTAGAAAAGCCAAATATATCCAAACTAGCTTCTTTCAGGTCGAAATGCATAGAAGACACACCAACAAGGTTCCATCGTGTTCATTTCCAAAGTTAGCTGTATTTGAGCTGTTAATGCAAAATCACGCAAATAAGCCAAACTGAACGTTAGAAAAGCTAAGTACATCCCAACTAGCTTCTTTCAGGTCGAAATGCATAGAAAACACACCAACAAGGTTCCATCGTGTTAATTTCCAAAGTTAGCTGTATTTGAGCTGTTAATGCAAAATCACGCAAGTAAGCCAAACTGAACGTTAGAAAAGCTAAGTACATCCCAACTAGCTTATTTCAGGTCGAAATGCATAGAAAACAGACCAACAAGTTTCCATCGTGTTCATTTCCAAAGTTAGCTGTATTTGAGCTGTTAATGCAAAATCACGCAAATAAGCCAAACTGAACGTTAGAAAAGCTAAGTACATCCCAACTAGCTTCTTTCAGGTCGAAATGCATAGAAAACACACCAACAAGGTTCCATCGTGTTCATTTCCAAAGTTAGCTGTATTTGAGCTCTTAATGCAAAATCACGCAAGTAAGCCAAACTGAACGTTAGAAAAGCCAAGTACACCCCAACTAGCTTCTTGCAGGTCGAAATGCATAGAAAACACACCAACAAGGTTCCATCGTGTTCATTTGCAAAGTTAGGTGTATTTGAGCTGTTAATGCAAAATCACGCAAGTAAGCCAAACTGAACGTTAGAAAAGCCAAATACATCCAAACTACCTTCTTTCAGGTCGAAATGCATAGAAAACACACTAACAAGGTTCCATCGTGTTCATTTTCAAAGTTAGGTGTATTTGAGCTGTTAATGCAAAATCACGCAAGTAAGCCAAACTGAACGTTAGAAAAGCCAAATACATCCAAACTAGCTTCTTTCAGGTCGAAATGCATAGAAAACACACCAACAAGGTTCCATCGTGTTCATTTCCAAAGTTAGTTGTATTTGAGCTGTTAATGCAAAATCACGCAAGTAAGCCAAACTGAACGTTAGAAAAGCCAAATACATCCAAACTAGCTTCTTTCAGGTCGAAATGCATAGAAAACAGACCAACAAGGTTCCATCGTGTTCATTTCCAAAGTTAGCTGTATTTGAGCTGTTAATGCAAAATCACGCAAATAAGCCAAACTGAACGTTACAAAAGCCAAGTACATCCAAACTAGCTTCTTTCAGGTCGAAATGCATAGAGAACACACCAACAAGGTTCCATCGTGTTCATTTCCAAAGTTAGCTGTATTTGAGCTGTTAATGCAAAATCACGCAAGTAAGCCAAACTGAACGTTAGAAAAGCTAAGTACATCCCAACTAGCTTCTTTCAGGTCGAAATGCATAGAAAACACACCAACAAGGTTCCATCGTGTTCAATTGCAAAGTTAGGTGTATTTGAGCTGTAAATGCAAAATCACGCAAGTAAGCCAAACTGAACGTTAGAAAAGCCAAATACATCCAAACTACCTTCTTTCAGGTCGAAATGCATAGAAAACACACCAACAAGGTTCCATCGTGTTCATTTGCAAAGTTAGGTGTATTTGAGCTGTTAATGCAAAATCACGCAAGTAAGCCAAACTGAACGTTAGAAAAGCCAAATACATCCAAACTAGCTTCTTTCAGGTCGAAATGCATAGAAAACACACCAACAAGTTTCCATCGTGTTCATTTCCAAAGTTAGCTGTATTTGAGCTGTTAATGCAAAATCACGCAAGTAAGCCAAACTGAACGTTAGAAAAGCTAAGTACATCCAAACTAGCTTCTTTCAGGTCGATATGGATAGAAAACACTCCAACAAGGTTTCATCGTGTTCATTTCCAAAGTTAGCTCTATTTGAGCTGTTAATGCAAAATCACGCAAATAAGCCAAACTGAACGTTAGAAAAGCTAAGTACATCCCAACTAGCTTCTTTCAGGTCGAAATGCATAGAAAACACACCAACAAGGTTCCATCGTGTTCATTTGCAAAGTTAGGTGTATTTGAGCTGTTAATGCAAAATCACGCAAGTAAGCCAAACTGAACGTTAGAAAAGCCAAATACATCCAAACTAGCTTCTTTCAGGTCGAAATGCATAGAAAACACACCAACAAGGTTCCATCGTGTTCATTTGCAAAGTTAGGTGTATTTGAGCTGTTAATGCAAAATCACGCAAGTAAGCCAAACTGAACGTTAGAAAAGCCAAATACATCCAAACTAGCTTCTTTTAGGTCGAAATGCATAGAAAACACACCAACAAGGTTCCATCGTGTTCATTTCCAAAGTTAGCTGTATTTGAGCTGTAAATGCAAAATCACGCAAGTAAGCCAACCAGAACGTTAGAAAAGCCAAATACATCCAAACTAGCTTCTTTCAGGTCGAAATGCATAGAAAAAACACCAACAAGTTTCCATCGTGTTCATTTCCAAAGTTAGCTGTATTTGAGCTGTTAATGCAAAATCACGCAAGTAAGCCAAACTGAACGTTAGAAAAGCTAAGTACATCCAAACTAGCTTCTTTCAGGTCGATATGGACAGAAAACACTCCAACAAGGTTTCATCTTGTTCATTTCCAAAGTTAGCTGTATTTGAGCTGTTAATGCAAAATCACGCAAATAAGCCAAACTGAACGTTAGAAAAGCTAAGTACATCCCAACTAGCTTCTTTCAGGTCGAAATGCATAGAAAACACACCAACAAGGTTCCATCGTGTTCATTTGGAAAGTTAGGTGTATTTGAGCTGTTAATGCAAAATCACGCAAGTAAGCCAAACTGAACGTTAGAAAAGCCAAATACATCCAAACTAGCTTCTTTCAGGTCGAAATGCATAGAAAACACACCAACAAGGTTCCATCGTGTTCATTTGCAAAGTTAGGTGTATTTGAGCTGTTAATGCAAAATCACGCAAGTAAGCCAAACTGAACGTTAGAAAAGCCGAATACATCCAAACTAGCTTCTTTTAGGTCGAAATGCATAGAAAACACACCAACAAGGTTCCATCGTGTTCATTTCCAAAGTTAGCTGTATTTGAGCTGTAAATGCAAAATCACGCAAGTAAGCCAACCAGAACGTTAGAAAAGCCAAATACATCCAAACTAGCTTCTTTCAGGTCGAAATGCATAGAAAACACACCAACAAGTTTCCATCGTGTTCATTTCCAAAGTTAGCTGTATTTGAGCTGTTGATGCAAAATCACGCAAGTAAGCCAAAGTGAACGTTAGAAAAGCTAAGTACATCCAAACTAGCTTCTTTCAGGTCGATATGGATAGAAAACACTCCAACAAGGTTCCATCGTGTTCATTTCCAAAGTTAGCTGTATTTGAGCTGTTAATGCAAAATCACGCAAATAAGCCAAACTGAACGTTAGAAAAGCTAAGTACATCCCAACTAGCTTCTTTCAGGTCGAAATGCATAGAAAACACACCAACAAGGTTCCATCGTGTTCATTTGCAAAGTTAGGTGTATTTGAGCTGTTAATGCAAAATCACGCAAGTAAGCCAAACTGAACGTTAGAAAAGCCAAATACATCCAAACTACCTTCTTTCAGGTCGAAATGCATAGAAAACACACCAACAAGGTTCCATCGTGTTCATTTGCAAAGTTAGGTGTATTTGAGCTGTTAATGCAAAATCACGCAAGTAAGCCAAACTGAACGTTAGAAAAGCCAAATACATCCAAACTAGCTTCTTTCAGGTCGAAATGCATAGAAAACACACCAACAAGGTTCCATCGTGTTCATTTTCAAAGTTAGGTGTATTTGAGCTGTTAATGCAAAATCACGCAAGTAAGCCAAACTGAACGTTAGAAAAGCCAAATACATCCCAACTAGCTTCTTTCAGGTCGAAATGCATAGAAAACACACCAACAAGGTTCCATCGTGTTCATTTCCAAAGTTAGCTGTATTTGAGCTGTTAATGCAAAATCACGCAAGTAAGCCAAACTGAACGTTAGAAAAGCCAAATACATCCAAACTAGCTTCTTTCAGGTCGAAATGCATAGAAAACACACCAACAAGGTTCCATCGTGTTTATTTGCAAAGTTAGGTGTATTTGAGCTGTTAATGCAAAATCACGCAAGTAAGCCAAACTGAACGTTAGAAAAGCCAAATACATCCAAACTAGCTTCTTTCAGGTCGAAATGCATAGAAAACACACCAACAAGGTTCCATCGTGTTCATTTGCAAAGTTAGGTGTATTTGAGCTATTAATGCAAAATCACGCAAGTAAGCCAAACTGAACGTTAGAAAAGCCAAATACATCCAAACTAGCTTCTTTTAGGTCGAAATGCATAGAAAACACACCAACAAGGTTCCATCGTGTTCATTTCCAAAGTTAGGTGTATTTGAGCTGTTAATGCAAAATCACGCAAGTAAGCCAAACTGAACGTTAGAAAAGCCAAATACATCCCAACTAGCTTCTTTCAGGTCGAAATGCATAGAAAACACACCAACAAGGTTCCATCGTGTTCATTTTCAAAGTTAGGTGTATTTGAGCTGTTAATGCAAAATCACGCAAGTAAGCCAAACTGAACGTTTGAAAAGCCAAATACATCCAAACTAGCTTCTTTCAGGTCGAAATGCATAGAAAACACACCAACAAGGTTCCATCGTGTTCATTTCCAAAGTTAGCTGTATTTGAGCTGTTAATGCAAAATCACGCAAGTAAGCCAAACTGAACGTTAGAAAAGCCAAATATATCCAAACTAGCTTCTTTCAGGTCGAAATGCATAAAAGACACACCAACAAGGTTCCATCGTGTTCATTTCCAAAGTTAGCTGTATTTGAGCTGTTAATGCAAAATCACGCAAATAAGCCAAACTGAACGTTAGAAAAGCTAAGTACATCCCAACTAGCTTCTTTCAGGTCGAAATGCATAGAAAACACACCAACAAGGTTCCATCGTGTTCATTTCCAAAGTTAGCTGTATTTGAGCTGTTAATGCAAAATCACGCAAGTAAGCCAAACTGAACGTTAGAAAAGCTAAGTACATCCCAACTAGCTTATTTCAGGTCGAAATGCATAGAAAACAGACCAACAAGTTTCCATCGTGTTCATTTCCAAAGTTAGCTGTATTTGAGCTGTTAATGCAAAATCACGCAAATAAGCCAAACTGAACGTTAGAAAAGCTAAGTACATCCCAACTAGCTTCTTTCAGGTCGAAATGCATAGAAAACACACCAACAAGGTTCCATCGTGTTCATTTCCAAAGTTAGCTGTATTTGAGCTCTTAATGCAAAATCACGCAAGTAAGCCAAACTGAACGTTAGAAAAGCCAAGTACACCCCAACTAGCTTCTTGCAGGTCGAAATGCATAGAAAACACACCAACAAGGTTCCATCGTGTTCATTTGCAAAGTTAGGTGTATTTGAGCTGTTAATGCAAAATCACGCAAGTAAGCCAAACTGAACGTTAGAAAAGCCAAATACATCCAAACTACCTTCTTTCAGGTCGAAATGCATAGAAAACACACCAACAAGGTTCCATCGTGTTCATTTTCAAAGTTAGGTGTATTTGAGCTGTTAATGCAAAATCACGCAAGTAAGCCAAACTGAACGTTAGAAAAGCCAAATACATCCAAACTAGCTTCTTTCAGGTCGAAATGCATAGAAAACACACCAACAAGGTTCCATCGTGTTCATTTCCAAAGTTAGTTGTATTTGAGCTGTTAATGCAAAATCACGCAAGTAAGCCAAACTGAACGTTAGAAAAGCCAAATACATCCAAACTAGCTTCTTTCAGGTCGAAATGCATAGAAAACAGACCAACAAGGTTCTATCGTGTTCATTTCCAAAGTTAGCTGTATTTGAGCTGTTAATGCAAAATCACGCAAATAAGCCAAACTGAACGTTACAAAAGCCAAGTACATCCAAACTAGCTTCTTTCAGGTCGAAATGCATAGAAAACACACCAACAAGGTTCCATCGTGTTCATTTCCAAAGTTAGCTGTATTTGAGCTGTTAATGCAAAATCACGCAAGTAAGCCAAACTGAACGTTAGAAAAGCTAAGTACATCCCAACTAGCTTCTTTCAGGTCGAAATGCATAGAAAACACACCAACAAGGTTCCATCGTGTTCAATTGCAAAGTTAGCTGTATTTGAGCTGTAAATGCAAAATCACGCAAGTAAGCCAAACTGAACGTTAGAAAAGCTAAGTACATCCAAACTAGCTTCTTTCAGGTCGAAATGCATAGAAAACACACCAACAAGGTTCCATCGTGTTCATTTTCAAAGTTAGGTGTATTTGAGCTGTTAATGCAAAATCACGCAAGTAAGCCAAACTGAACGTTTGAAAAGCCAAATACATCCAAACTAGCTTCTTTCAGGTCGAAATGCATAGAAAACACACCAACAAGGTTCCATCGTGTTCATTTCCAAAGTTAGCTGTATTTGAGCTGTTAATGCAAAATCACGCAAGTAAGCCAAACTGAACGTTAGAAAAGCCAAATATATCCAAACTAGCTTCTTTCAGGTCGAAATGCATAAAAGACACACCAACAAGGTTCCATCGTGTTCATTTCCAAAGTTAGCTGTATTTGAGCTGTTAATGCAAAATCACGCAAATAAGCCAAACTGAACGTTAGAAAAGCTAAGTACATCCCAACTAGCTTCTTTCAGGTCGAAATGCATAGAAAACACACCAACAAGGTTCCATCGTGTTCATTTCCAAAGTTAGCTGTATTTGAGCTGTTAATGCAAAATCACGCAAGTAAGCCAAACTGAACGTTAGAAAAGCTAAGTACATCCCAACTAGCTTATTTCAGGTCGAAATGCATAGAAAACAGACCAACAAGTTTCCATCGTGTTCATTTCCAAAGTTAGCTGTATTTGAGCTGTTAATGCAAAATCACGCAAATAAGCCAAACTGAACGTTAGAAAAGCTAAGTACATCCCAACTAGCTTCTTTCAGGTCGAAATGCATAGAAAACACACCAACAAGGTTCCATCGTGTTCATTTCCAAAGTTAGCTGTATTTGAGCTCTTAATGCAAAATCACGCAAGTAAGCCAAACTGAACGTTAGAAAAGCCAAGTACACCCCAACTAGCTTCTTGCAGGTCGAAATGCATAGAAAACACACCAACAAGGTTCCATCGTGTTCATTTGCAAAGTTAGGTGTATTTGAGCTGTTAATGCAAAATCACGCAAGTAAGCCAAACTGAACGTTAGAAAAGCCAAATACATCCAAACTACCTTCTTTCAGGTCGAAATGCATAGAAAACACACCAACAAGGTTCCATCGTGTTCATTTTCAAAGTTAGGTGTATTTGAGCTGTTAATGCAAAATCACGCAAGTAAGCCAAACTGAACGTTAGAAAAGCCAAATACATCCAAACTAGCTTCTTTCAGGTCGAAATGCATAGAAAACACACCAACAAGGTTCCATCGTGTTCATTTCCAAAGTTAGTTGTATTTGAGCTGTTAATGCAAAATCACGCAAGTAAGCCAAACTGAACGTTAGAAAAGCCAAATACATCCAAACTAGCTTCTTTCAGGTCGAAATGCATAGAAAACAGACCAACAAGGTTCTATCGTGTTCATTTCCAAAGTTAGCTGTATTTGAGCTGTTAATGCAAAATCACGCAAATAAGCCAAACTGAACGTTACAAAAGCCAAGTACATCCAAACTAGCTTCTTTCAGGTCGAAATGCATAGAAAACACACCAACAAGGTTCCATCGTGTTCATTTCCAAAGTTAGCTGTATTTGAGCTGTTAATGCAAAATCACGCAAGTAAGCCAAACTGAACGTTAGAAAAGCTAAGTACATCCCAACTAGCTTCTTTCAGGTCGAAATGCATAGAAAACACACCAACAAGGTTCCATCGTGTTCAATTGCAAAGTTAGGTGTATTTGAGCTGTAAATGCAAAATCACGCAAGTAAGCCAAACTGAACGTTAGAAAAGCCAAATACATCCAAACTACCTTCTTTCAGGTCGAAATGCATAGAAAACACACCAACAAGGTTCCATCGTGTTCATTTGCAAAGTTAGGTGTATTTGAGCTGTTAATGCAAAATCACGCAAGTAAGCCAAACTGAACGTTAGAAAAGCCAAATACATCCAAACTAGCTTCTTTCAGGTCGAAATGCATAGAAAACACACCAACAAGTTTCCATCGTGTTCATTTCCAAAGTTAGCTGTATTTGAGCTGTTAATGCAAAATCACGCAAGTAAGCCAAACTGAACGTTAGAAAAGCTAAGTACATCCAAACTAGCTTCTTTCAGGTCGATATGGATAGAAAACACTCCAACAAGGTTTCATCGTGTTCATTTCCAAAGTTAGCTGTATTTGAGCTGTTAATGCAAAATCACGCAAATAAGCCAAACTGAACGTTAGAAAAGCTAAGTACATCCCAACTAGCTTCTTTCAGGTCGAAATGCATAGAAAACACACCAACAAGGTTCCATCGTGTTCATTTGCAAAGTTAGGTGTATTTGAGCTGTTAATGCAAAATCACGCAAGTAAGCCAAACTGAACGTTAGAAAAGCCAAATACATCCAAACTAGCTTCTTTCAGGTCGAAATGCATAGAAAACACACCAACAAGGTTCCATCGTGTTCATTTGCAAAGTTAGGTGTATTTGAGCTGTTAATGCAAAATCACGCAAGTAAGCCAAACTGAACGTTAGAAAAGCCAAATACATCCAAACTAGCTTCTTTTAGGTCGAAATGCATAGAAAACACACCAACAAGGTTCCATCGTGTTCATTTCCAAAGTTAGCTGTATTTGAGCTGTAAATGCAAAATCACGCAAGTAAGCCAACCAGAACGTTAGAAAAGCCAAATACATCCAAACTAGCTTCTTTCAGGTCGAAATGCATAGAAAACACACCAACAAGTTTCCATCGTGTTCATTTCCAAAGTTAGCTGTATTTGAGCTGTTAATGCAAAATCACGCAAGTAAGCCAAACTGAACGTTAGAAAAGCTAAGTACATCCAAACTAGCTTCTTTCAGGTCGATATGGATAGAAAACACTCCAACAAGGTTCCATCGTGTTCATTTCCAAAGTTAGCTGTATTTGAGCTGTTAATGCAAAATCACGCAAATAAGCCAAACTGAACGTTAGAAAAGCTAAGTACATCCCAACTAGCTTCTTTCAGGTCGAAATGCATAGAAAACACACCAACAAGGTTCCATCGTGTTCATTTGCAAAGTTAGGTGTATTTGAGCTGTTAATGCAAAATCACGCAAGTAAGCCAAACTGAACGTTAGAAAAGCCAAATACATCCAAACTAGCTTCTTTCAGGTCGAAATGCATAGAAAACACACCAACAAGGTTCCATCGTGTTCATTTGCAAAGTTAGGTGTATTTGAGCTGTTAATGCAAAATCACGCAAGTAAGCCAAACTGAACGTTAGAAAAGCCAAATACATCCAAACTAGCTTCTTTCAGGTCGAAATGCATAGAAAACACACCAACAAGGTTCCATCGTGTTCATTTCCAAAGTTAGCTGTATTTGAGCTGTTAATGCAAAATCACGCAAATAAGCCAAACTGAACGTTAGAAAAGCTAAGTACATCCAAACTAGCTTCTTTCAGGTCGATATGGATAGAAAACACTCCAACAAGGTTCCATCGTGTTCATTTCCAAAGTTAGCTGTATTTGAGCTGTGAATGCAAAATCACGCAAATAAGCCAAACTGAACGTTAGAAAAGCTAAGTACATCCAAACTAGCTTCTTTCAGGTCGAAATGCATAGAAAACACACCAACAAGGTTCCATCGTGTTCATTTGCAAAGTTAGGTGTATTTGAGCTGTTAATGCAAAATCACGCAAGTAAGCCAAACTGAACGTTAGAAAAGCCAAATACATCCAAACTAGCTTCTTTCAGGTAGAAATGCATAGAAAACACACCAACAAGGTTCCATCGTGTTCATTTGCAAAGTTAGGTGTATTTGAGCTGTTAATGCAAAATCACGCAAGTAAGCCAAACTGAACGTTAGAAAAGCCGAATACATCCAAACTAGCTTCTTTTAGGTCGAAATGCATAGAAAACACACCAACAAGGTTCCATCGTGTTCATTTCCAAAGTTAGCTGTATTTGAGCTGTAAATGCAAAATCACGCAAGTAAGCCAACCAGAACGTTAGAAAAGCCAAATACATCCAAACTAGCTTCTTTCAGGTCGAAATGCATAGAAAACACACCAACAAGTTTCCATCGTGTTCATTTCCAAAGTTAGCTGTATTTGAGCTGTTAATGCAAAATCACGCAAGTAAGCCAAAGTGAACGTTAGAAAAGCTAAGTACATCCAAACTAGCTTCTTTCAGGTCGATATGGATAGAAAACACTCCAACAAGGTTCCATCGTGTTCATTTCCAAAGTTAGCTGTATTTGAGCTGTTAATGCAAAATCACGCAAATAAGCCAAACTGAACGTTAGAAAAGCTAAGTACATCCCAACTAGCTTCTTTCAGGTCGAAATGCATAGAAAACACACCAACAAGGTTCCATCGTGTTCATTTGCAAAGTTAGGTGTATTTGAGCTGTTAATGCAAAATCACGCAAGTAAGCCAAACTGAACGTTAGAAAAGCCAAATACATCCAAACTACCTTCTTTCAGGTCGAAATGCATAGAAAACACACCAACAAGGTTCCATCGTGTTCATTTGCAAAGTTAGGTGTATTTGAGCTGTTAATGCAAAATCACGCAAGTAAGCCAAACTGAACGTTAGAAAAGCCAAATACATCCAAACTAGCTTCTTTCAGGTCGAAATGCATAGAAAACACACCAACAAGGTTCCATCGTGTTCATTTTCAAAGTTAGGTGTATTTGAGCTGTTAATGCAAAATCACGCAAGTAAGCCAAACTGAACGTTAGAAAAGCCAAATACATCCCAACTAGCTTCTTTCAGGTCGAAATGCATAGAAAACACACCAACAAGGTTCCATCGTGTTCATTTTCAAAGTTAGGTGTATTTGAGCTGTTAATGCAAAATCACGCAAGTAAGCCAAACTGAACGTTAGAAAAGCCAAATACATCCAAATTACCTTCTTTCAGGTCGAAATGCATAGAAAACACACCAACAAGGTTCCATCGTGTTTATTTGCAAAGTTAGGTGTATTTGAGCTGTTAATGCAAAATCACGCAAGTAAGCCAAACTGAACGTTAGAAAAGCCAAATACATCCAAACTAGCTTCTTTCAGGTCGAAATGCATAGAAAACACACCAACAAGGTTCCATCGTGTTCATTTGCAAAGTTAGGTGTATTTGAGCTATTAATGCAAAATCACGCAAGTAAGCCAAACTGAACGTTAGAAAAGCCAAATACATCCAAACTAGCTTCTTTTAGGTCGAAATGCATAGAAAACACACCAACAAGGTTCCATCGTGTTCATTTCCAAAGTTAGGTGTATTTGAGCTGTTAATGCAAAATCACGCAAGTAAGCCAAACTGAACGTTAGAAAAGCCAAATACATCCCAACTAGCTTCTTTCAGGTCGAAATGCATAGAAAACACACCAACAAGGTTCCATCGTGTTCATTTTCAAAGTTAGGTGTATTTGAGCTGTTAATGCAAAATCACGCAAGTAAGCCAAACTGAACGTTAGAAAAGCCAAATACATCCAAACTAGCTTCTTTCAGGTCGAAATGCATAGAAAACACACCAACAAGGTTCCATCGTGTTCATTTGCAAAGTTAGGTGTATTTGAGCTGTTAATGCAAAATCACGCAAGTAAGCCAAACTGAACGTTAGAAAAGCCAAATACATCCAAACTAGCTTCTTTCAGGTCGAAATGCATAGAAAACACACCAATAAGGTTCCATCGTGTTCATTTGCAAAGTTAGGTGTATTTGAGCTGTTAATGCAAAATCACGCAAGTAAGCCAAACTGAACGTTACAAAAGCCAAATACATCCGAACTAGCTTCTTTCAGGTCGAAATGCATAGAAAACACACCAACAAGGTTCCATCGTGTTCAATTGCAAAGTTAGGTGTATTTGAGCTGTTAATGCAAAACACGCAAGTAAGCCAAACTGAACGTTAGAAAAGCCAAATACATCCAAACTACCTTCTTTCAGGTCGAAATGCATAGAAAACACACCAACAAGGTTCCATCGTGTTCATTTTCAAAGTTAGGTGTATTTGAGCTGTTAATGCAAAATCACGCAAGTAAGCCAAACTGAACGTTAGAAAAGCTAAGTACATCCCAACTAGCTTCTTTCAGGTCGAAATGCATAGAAAACACACCAACAAGGTTCCATCGTATTCATTTCCAAAGTTAGCTGTATTTGAGCTGTTAATGCAAAATCACGCAAGTAAGCCAAACTGAACGTTAGAAAAGCCAAATACATCCAAACTAGCTTCTTTCAGGTCGAAATGCATAGAAAACACACCAACAAGGTTCCATCGTGTTCATTTGCAAAGTTAGGTGTATTTGAGCTGTTAATGCAAAATCACGCAAGTAAGCCAAACTGAACGTTAGAAAAGCCAAATACATCCAAAATACCTTCTTTCAGGTCGAAATGCATAGAAAACACACCAAGAAGTTTCCATCGTGTTCATTTCCAAAGTTAGCTGTATTTGAGCTGTTAATGCAAAATCACGCAAATAAGCCAAACTGAACGTTACAAAAGCCAAATACATCCCAACTAGCTTCTTTCAGGTCGAAATGCATAGAAAACACACCAACAAGTTTCCATCGTGTTCATTTCCAAAGTTAGCTGTATTTGAGCTGTTAATGCAAAATGACGCAAGTAAGCCAAACTGAACGTTAGAAAAGCCAAATACATCCAAACTAGCTTCTTTCAGGTCGAAATGCATAGAAAACACACCAACAAGGTTCCATCGTGTTTATTTGCAAAGTTAGGTGTATTTGAGCTGTTAATGCAAAATCACGCAAGTAAGCCAAACTGAACGTTAGAAAAGCCAAATACATCCAAACTAGCTTCTTTCAGGTCGAAATGCATAGAAAACACACCAACAAGGTTCCATCGTGTTCATTTGCAAAGTTAGCTGTATTTGAGCTGTTAATGCAAAATCACGCAAATAAGCCAAACTGAACGTTACAAAAGCCAAATACATCCCAACTAGCTTCTTTCAGGTCGAAATGCATAGAAAACACACCAACAAGTTTCCATCGTGTTCATTTCCAAAGTTAGCTGTATTTGAGCTGTTAATGCAAAATGACGCAAGTAAGCCAAACTGAACGTTAGAAAAGCTAAGTACATCCCAACTAGCTTCTTTCAGGTCGAAATGCATAGAAAACACACCAACAAGGTTCCATCGTGTTCATTTCCAAAGTTAGCTGTATTTGAGCTGTTAATGCAAAATCACGCAAGTAAGCCAAACTGAACGTTAGAAAAGCCAAATACATCCAAACTAGCTTCTTTCAGGTCGAAATGCATAGAAAACACACCAACAAGGTTCCATCGTGTTTATTTGCAAAGTTAGGTGTATTTGAGCTGTTAATGCAAAATCACGCAAGTAAGCCAAACTGAACGTTAGAAAAGCCAAATACATCCAAACTAGCTTCTTTCAGGTCGAAATGCATAGAAAACACACCAACAAGGTTCCATCGTGTTCATTTGCAAAGTTAGGTGTATTTGAGCTATTAATGCAAAATCACGCAAGTAAGCCAAACTGAACGTTAGAAAAGCCAAATACATCCAAACTAGCTTCTTTTAGGTCGAAATGCATAGAAAACACACCAACAAGGTTCCATCGTGTTCATTTCCAAAGTTAGGTGTATTTGAGCTGTTAATGCAAAATCACGCAAGTAAGCCAAACTGAACGTTAGAAAAGCCAAATACATCCAAACTAGCTTCTTTCAGGTCGAAATGCATAGAAAACACACCAATAAGGTTCCATCGTGTTCATTTGCAAAGTTAGGTGTATTTGAGCTGTTAATGCAAAATCACGCAAGTAAGCCAAACTGAACGTTACAAAAGCCAAATACATCCGAACTAGCTTCTTTCAGGTCGAAATGCATAGAAAACACACCAACAAGGTTCCATCGTGTTCAATTGCAAAGTTAGGTGTATTTGAGCTGTTAATGCAAAACACGCAAGTAAGCCAAACTGAACGTTAGAAAAGCCAAATACATCCAAACTACCTTCTTTCAGGTCGAAATGCATAGAAAACACACCAACAAGGTTCCATCGTGTTCATTTTCAAAGTTAGGTGTATTTGAGCTGTTAATGCAAAATCACGCAAGTAAGCCAAACTGAACGTTAGAAAAGCTAAGTACATCCCAACTAGCTTCTTTCAGGTCGAAATGCATAGAAAACACACCAACAAGGTTCCATCGTATTCATTTCCAAAGTTAGCTGTATTTGAGCTGTTAATGCAAAATCACGCAAGTAAGCCAAACTGAACGTTAGAAAAGCCAAATACATCCAAACTAGCTTCTTTCAGGTCGAAATGCATAGAAAACACACCAACAAGGTTCCATCGTGTTCATTTGCAAAGTTAGGTGTATTTGAGCTGTTAATGCAAAATCACGCAAGTAAGCCAAACTGAACGTTAGAAAAGCCAAATACATCCAAAATACCTTCTTTCAGGTCGAAATGCATAGAAAACACACCAAGAAGTTTCCATCGTGTTCATTTCCAAAGTTAGCTGTATTTGAGCTGTTAATGCAAAATCACGCAAATAAGCCAAACTGAACGTTACAAAAGCCAAATACATCCCAACTAGCTTCTTTCAGGTCGAAATGCATAGAAAACACACCAACAAGTTTCCATCGTGTTCATTTCCAAAGTTAGCTGTATTTGAGCTGTTAATGCAAAATGACGCAAGTAAGCCAAACTGAACGTTAGAAAAGCTAAGTACATCCCAACTAGCTTCTTTCAGGTCGAAATGCATAGAAAACACACCAACAAGGTTCCATCGTGTTCATTTCCAAAGTTAGCTGTATTTGAGCTGTTAATGCAAAATCACGCAAATAAGCCAAACTGAACGTTAGAAAAGCTAAGTACATCCCAACTAGCTTCTTTCAGGTCGAAATGCATAGAAAACACACCAAGAAGGTTCCATCGTGTTCATTTGCAAAGTTAGGTGTATTTGAGCTGTTAATGCAAAATCACGCAAGTAAGCCAAACTGAACGTTAGAAAAGCCAAATACATCCAAAATAGCTTCTTTCAGGTCGAAATGCATAGAAAACACACCAAGAAGTTTCCATCGTGTTCATTTCCAAAGTTAGCTGTATTTGAGCTGTTAATGCAAAATCACGCAAATAAGCCAAACTGAACGTTACAAAAGCCAAGTACATCCAAACTAGCTTCTTTCAGGTCGAAATGCATAGAAAACACACCAACAAGTTTCCATCGTGTTCATTTCCAAAGTTAGCTGTATTTGAGCTGTAAATGCAAAATCACGCAAGTAAGCCAACCTGAACGTTAGAAAAGCCAAATACATCCTAAATAACTTCTTTCAGGTTGAAATGGATAGGAAA
The DNA here is from genome assembly GCA_034642065.1 of Darevskia nairensis. Taxonomy (NCBI): domain Eukaryota; kingdom Metazoa; phylum Chordata; class Lepidosauria; order Squamata; family Lacertidae; genus Darevskia; species Darevskia nairensis. The sequence continues at coordinate 214,645 of JAWWNI010000152.1, read as the reverse complement.
CACACCAACAAGTTTCCATCGTGTTCATTTCCAAAGTTAGCTGTATTTGAGCTGTTAATGCAAAATCACGCAAGTAAGCCAAACTGAACGTTACAAAAGCCAAATACATCCGAACTAGCTTCTTTCAGGTCGAAATGCATAGAAAACACACCAACAATATTCCATCGTGTTCAATTGCAAAGTTAGGTGTATTTGAGCTGTTAATACAAAATCACGCAAGTAAGCCAAACTGAACGTTAGAAAAGCCAAATACATCCAAACTAGCTTCTTTCAGGTCGAAATGCATAGAAAACACACCAACAAGGTTCCATCGTGTTCATTTCCAAAGTTAGCTGTATTTGAGCTGTTAATGCAAAATCACGCAAATAAGCCAAACTGAACGTTACAAAAGCCAAGTACATCCAAACTAGCTTCTTTCAGGTCGAAATGCATAGAAAACACACCAACAAGTTTCCATCGTGTTCATTTCCAAAGTTAGCTGTATTTGAGCTGTAAATGCAAAATCACGCAAGTAAGCCAACCTGAACGTTAGAAAAGCCAAATACATCCTAAATAACTTCTTTCAGGTTGAAATGGATAGGAAACACACCAACAAGTTTCCATCGTGTTCATTTCCAAAGTTAGGTGTATTTGAGCTGTTAATGCAAAATCACGCAAGTAAGCCAAACTGAACGTTAGAAAAGCCAAATACATCCAAACTAGCTTCTTTCAGGTCGAAATGCATAGAAAACACACCAACAAGGTTCCATCGCGTTCATTTGCAAAGTTAGGTGTATTTGAGCTGTTAATACAAAATCACGCAAGTAAGCCAAACTGAACGTTAGAAAAGCCAAATACATCCAAACTACCTTCTTTCAGGTCGAAATGCATAGAAAACACACCAACAAGGTTCCATCGTGTTCATTTGCAAAGTTAGCTGTATTTGAGCTGTTAATGCAAAATCACGCAAATAAGCCAAACTGAACGTTACAAAAGCCAAGTACATCCAAACTAGCTTCTTTCAGGTCGAAATGCATAGAAAACACACCAACAAGTTTCCATCGTGTTCATTTCCAAAGTTAGCTGTATTTGAGCTGTAAATGCAAAATCACGCAAGTAAGCCAACCTGAACGTTAGAAAAGCCAAATACATCCTAAATAACTTCTTTCAGGTTGAAATGGATAGGAAACACACCAACAAGTTTCCATCGTGTTCATTTCCAAAGTTAGCTGTATTTGAGCTGTTAATGCAAAATCACGCAAGTAAGCCAAACTGAACGTTACAAAAGCCAAATACATCCGAACTAGCTTCTTTCAGGTCGAAATGCATAGAAAACACACCAACAATATTCCATCGTGTTCAATTGCAAAGTTAGGTGTATTTGAGCTGTTAATAAAAAATCACGCAAGTAAGCCAAACTGAACGTTAGAAAAGCCAAATACATCCAAACTAGCTTCTTTCAGTTCGAAATGCATAGAAAACACACCAACAAAGTTCCATCGTGTTCATTTCCAAAGTTAGCTGTATTTGAGCTGTTAATGCAAAATCACGCAAATAAGCCAAACTGAACGTTACAAAAGCCAAGTACATCCAAACTAGCTTCTTTCAGGTCGAAATGCATAGAAAACACACCAACAAGTTTCCATCGTGTTCATTTCCAAAGTTAGCTGTATTTGAGCTGTAAATGCAAAATCACGCAAGTAAGCCAACCTGAACGTTAGAAAAGCCAAATACATCCTAAATAACTTCTTTCAGATTGAAATGGATAGGAAACACACCAACAAGTTTCCATCGTGTTCATTTCCAAAGTTAGCTGTATTTGAGCTGTTAATGCAAAATCACGCAAGTAAGCCAAACTGAACGTTACAAAATCCAAATACATCCGAACTAGCTTCTTTCAGGTCGAAATGCATAGAAAACACACCAACAAGGTTCCATCGTGTTCAATTGCAAAGTTAGGTGTATTTGAGCTCTTAATGCAAAATCACGCAAATAAGCCAAACTGAACGTTAGAAAAGCTAAGTACATCCCAACTAGCTTCTTTCAGGTCGAAATGCATAGAAAACACACTAACAAGGTTCCATCGTGTTCATTTCCAAAGTTAGCTGTATTTGAGCTGTTAATGCAAAATCACGCAAATAAGCCAAACTGAACGTTAGAAAAGCTAAGTACATACCAACTAGCTTCTTTCTGGTCGAAATGCATAGAAAACACACCAACAAGTTTGCATTGTGTTCATTTCCAAAGTTAGCTGTATTTGAGCTGTTAATGCAAAATCACGCAAATAAGCCAAACTGAACGTTAGAAAAGCTAAGTACATACCAACTAGCTTCTTTCTGGTCGAAATGCATAGAAAACACACCAACAAGTTTGCATTGTGTTCATTTCCAAAGTTAGCTGTATTTGAGCTGTTAATGCAAAATCACGCAAATAAGCCAAACTGAACGTTAGAAAAGCTAAGTACATACCAACTAGCTTCTTTCTGGTCGAAATGCATAGAAAACACACCAACAAGTTTGCATTGTGTTCATTTCCAAAGTTAGCTGTATTTGAGCTGTTAATGCAAAATCACGCAAATAAGCCAAACTGAACGTTACAAAAGCCAAGTACATCCGAACTAGCTTATTTCAGGTCGAAATGCATAGAAAACACACCAACAAGGTTCCATCGTGTTCATTTGCAAAGTTAGGTGTATTTGAGCTGTTAATGCAAAATCACGCAAGTAAGCCAAACTGAACGTTAGAAAAGCCAAATACATCCAAACTAGCTTCTTTCAGGTCGAAATGCATAGAAAACACACCAACAAGGTTCCATCGTGTTCATTTGCAAAGTTAGGTGTATTTGAGCTGTTAATGCAAAATCACGCAAGTAAGCCAAACTGAACGTTAGAAAAGCCAAATACATCCAAACTAGCTTCTTTTAGGTCGAAATGCATAGAAAACACACCAACAAGGTTCCATCGTGTTCATTTGCAAAGTTAGGTGTATTTGAGCTCTTAATGCAAAATCACGCAAATAAGCCAAACTGAACGTTAGAAAAGCTAAGTACATCCCAACTAGCTTCTTTCAGGTCGAAATGCATAGAAAACACACCAACAAGGTTCCATCGTGTTCATTTCCAAAGTTAGCTGTATTTGAGCTGTTAATGCAAAATCACGCAAATAAGCCAAACTGAACGTTAGAAAAGCTAAGTACATACCAACTAGCTTCTTTCTGGTCGAAATGCATAGAAAACACACCAACAAGTTTGCATTGTGTTCATTTCCAAAGTTAGCTGTATTTGAGCTGTTAATGCAAAATCACGCAAATAAGCCAAACTGAACGTTAGAAAAGCTAAGTACATACCAACTAGCTTCTTTCTGGTCGAAATGCATAGAAAACACACCAACAAGTTTGCATTGTGTTCATTTCCAAAGTTAGCTGTATTTGAGCTGTTAATGCAAAATCACGCAAATAAGCCAAACTGAACGTTAGAAAAGCTAAGTACATACCAACTAGCTTCTTTCTGGTCGAAATGCATAGAAAACACACCAACAAGTTTGCATTGTGTTCATTTCCAAAGTTAGCTGTATTTGAGCTGTTAATGCAAAATCACGCAAATAAGCCAAACTGAACGTTACAAAAGCCAAGTACATCCGAACTAGCTTCTTTCAGGTCGAAATGCATAGAAAACACACCAACAAGTTTCCATCGTGTTCATTTCCAAAGTTAGCTGTATTTGAGCTGTAAATGCAAAATCACGCAAGTAAGCCAAACTGAACGTTACAAAAGCCAAATACATCCGAACTAGCTTCTTTCAGGTCGAAATGCATAGAAAACACACCAACAAGTTTCCATCGTGTTCATTTCCAAAGTTGGCTGTATTTGAGCTGTTAATGCAAAATCACGCAAGTAAGCCAAACAGAACGTTAGAAAAGCCAAATACATCCGAAATAGCTTCTTTCAGGTCGAAATGCATAGAAAACACACCAACATGGTTCCATCGTGTTCATTTCCAAAGTTAGGTGTATTTGAGCTGTTAATGCAAAATCACGCAAATAAGCCAAACTGAACGTTAGAAAAGCTAAGTACATCCCAACTAGCTTCTTTCAGGTCGAAATGCATAGAAAACACACCAACAAGCTTCCAACACCTTCATTTCAAAAGATATGTGTTTTTGAGTTGTGAATGCAGTCACGCAAAGACATCCAAATGAGCTTCTTTAGGCTCGAAATGCATAGAAAAGAAACTGAACGTTAGAAAAGCCAAATACATCCGAAATAGCTTCTTTCAGGTCGAAATGCATAGAAAACACACCAACAAGGTTCCATCGTGTTCATTTCCAAAGTTGGCTGTATTTGAGCTGTTAATGCAAAATCACGCAAGTAAGCCAAACTGAACGTTAGAAAAGCCAAATACATCCGAAATAGCTTCTTTCAGGTCGAAATGCACAGAAAACACACCAACAAGGTTCCATCGTGTTCAATTTCAAAGTTAGGTGTATTTGAGCTCTTAATGCAAATCACGCAAATAAGCCAAACTGAACGTTAGAAAAGCTAAGTACATCCCAACTAGCTTCTTTCAGGTCGAAATGCATAGAAAACAAACCAACAAGGTGTGCAAAATCACGCAAATAAGCCAAACTGAACCTTAGAAAAGCTAAGTACATCCCAACTAGCTTCTTTCTGGTCGAAATGCATAGAAAACACACCAACAAGGTTCCATCGTGTTCATTTCCAAAGTTAGGTGTATTTGAGCTGTTAATGCAAAATCACCCAAATAAGCCAAACTGAACGTTAGAAAAGCTAAGTACATCCCAACTAGCTTCTTTCAGGTCGAAATGCATAGAAAACACACCAGCAAGCTTCCAACACCTTCATTTCAAAAGATATGTGTTTTTGAGTTGTGAATGCAGTCACGCAAAGACATCCAAATGAGCTTCTTTAGGCTCGAAATGCATAGAAAAGAAACGAACAACCTTCCATCACCTTCATTTCAAAAGATATGTGTATTTGAGTTGTGAATGCAAAGTCACGCAAATACATCCAAACGAGCTTCTTTAGGCTCGAAATGCATAGAAAACACACGAACAAGCTTCCAGCACCTTCATTTCAAAAGATATGTGTATTTGAGTTGTGAATGCAAAGTCACGCAAATACATCCAAAGAGCTTCTTTAGGCTCGAAATGCAGAGTAAACACACGAACAAGCTTCCAGCACCTTCATTTCAAAAGATATTTGTTTTTGAGTTGTGAATGCAAAGTCACGCAAATACATCAAAACGAGCTTTTTAGGCTCGAAATGCACAGAAAACACACGAACAAGCTTCCATCACCTTCATTTCAAAAGATAAGTGATTTTGAGTTGTGAATGCAGTCACGCAAACACATCCAAACGAGCTTCTTTAGGGTCGAAAAGCATAGAAAACACACGAACAAGCTTCCAACACCTTCATTTCAAAAGATATGTGTTTTTGAGTTGTGAATGCAGTCACGCAAAGACATCCAAACGAGCTTCTTTAGGCTCGAAATGCATAGAAAACACACGAACAAGCTTCCATCACCTTCATTTCAAAAGATATGTGTTTTTGAGTTGTGAATGCAAAGTCACGTAAATACATCCAAACGACCTTCTTTACGGTCGAAAAGTATAGAAAACACACGAACAAGCTTCCATCACCTTCATTTCAAAAGATATGTGTATTTGAGTTGTGAATGCGAAGTCACGCAAATACATGCAAACGAGCTTCTTTAGGCTCGAAATGCATAGAAAACACACGAACAAGCTTCCATCACCTTCATTTCAAAAGATATCTGTGTTTGAGTTGTGAATGCAAAGTCACGCAAATACATCAAAACGAGCTTCTTTAGGCTCGAAATGCATAGAAAACACACGAACAAGCTTCCATCACCTTCATTTCAAAAGATATGTGTTTTTGAGTTGTGAATGCAGTAACGCAAAGACATCCAAACGAGCTTCTTTAGGCTCGAAATGCATAGAAAAGACACGAACAAGCTTCCATCACCTTCATTTCAAAAGATATGTGTTTTTGAGTTGTGAATGCAAAGTCACGCAAATACATGCAAACGAGCTTCTTTAGGCTCGAAATGCATAGAAAACACACGAACAAGCTTCCATCACCTTCATTTCAAAAGATATGTGTATTTGAGTTGTGAATGCGAAGTCACGCAAATACATGCAAACGAGCTTCTTTAGGCTCGAAATGCATAGAAAACACACGAACAAGCTTCCATCACCTTCATTTCAAAAGATATCTGTGTATGAGTTGTGAATGCAAAGTCACGCAAATACATCAAAACGAGCTTCTTTAGGCTCGAAATGCATAGAAAACACACGAACAAGCTTCCATCACCTTCATTTCAAAAGATATGTGTTTTTGAGTTGTGAATGCAGTCACGCAAAGACATCCAAACGAGCTTCTTTAGGCTCGAAATGCATAGAAAAGACACGAACAAGCTTCCATCACCTTCATTTCAAAAGATATGTGTTTTTGAGTTCTGAATGCAAAGTCACGCAAAGACATCCAAACGAGCTTCTTTAGTGTCGAAAAGCATAGAAAACACACGAACAAGCTTCCATCACCTTCATTTCAAAAGATATGTGTTTTTGAGTTATGAATTCAAAGTCACGCAAATATATCCAAATGAGCTTCTTTAGGGTCGAAAAGCATAGAAAACACACGAACAAGCTTCCAACAACTTCATTTCAAAAGATAAGTGTTTTTGAGTTGTGAATGCAGTCACGCAAAGACATCCAAACGAGCTTCTTCAGGCTCAAAATGCATAGAAAACACACGAACAAGCTTCCATCACCTTCATTTCAAAAGATATGTGTATTTGAGTTGTGAATGCAAAGTCACGCAAATACATCCAAACGAGCTTCTTTAGGCTCGAAATGCATAGAAAACACACGAACAACCTTCCATCACCTTCATTTCAAAAGATATGTGTTTTTGAGTTGTGAATGCAAAGTCACGCAAATACATCCAAACGATCTTCTTTAGGCTCGAAATGCATAGAAAACACACGAACAAGCTTCCATCACCTTCGTTTCAAAAGATATCTGTGTTTGAGTTGTGAATGCAAAGTCAAGAAAACACACGAACAAGCTTCCATTACCTTCATTTCAAAAGATATGTGTTTTTGAGTTGTGAATGCAAAGTCACGCAAAAACATCCAAACGAGCTTCTTTAGGCTCGAAATGCATAGAAAACACATGAACAAGCTTCCATCACCTTCATTTCAAAAGATATGTGTTTTTGAGTTGTGAATGCAAAGTCACGCAAAAACATCCAAACGAGCTTCTTTAGGCTCGAAATGCATAGAAAACACATGAACAAGCTTCCACCACCTTCATTTCAAAAGATATGTGTTTTTGAGTTGTGAATGCAAAGTCACGCAAATACATCCAAACGAGCTTCTTTAGGCGCGAAATGCATAGAAAACACACGAAGAAGCTTCCATCACCTTCATTTCAAATGATATGTGTTTTTGAGTTGTGAATGCAAAGTCAAGAAAACACACGAACAAGCTTCCATCACCTTCATTTCAAAAGATATGTGTTTTTGAGTTGTGAATGCAAAGTCACGCAAATACATCCAAATGAGCTTCTTTAGGGTCGAAAAGCATAGAAAACACACGAACAAGCTTCCAACAACTTCATTTCAAACGATAAGTGTTTTTGAGTTGTGAATGCAGTCACGCAAAGACATCCAAACGAGCTTCTTTAGGCTCAAAATGCATAGAAAACACACGAACAAGCTTCCATCACCTTCATTTCAAATGATATGTGTTTTTGAGTTGTGAATGCAAAGTCAAGAAAACACACGAACAAGCTTCCATCACCTTCATTTCAAAAGATATGTGTTTTTGAGTTGTGAATGCAAAGTCACGCAAATACATCTAAACGAGCTTCTTTACGGTCGAAAAGTATAGAAAACACACGAACAAGCTTCCATCACCTTCATTTCAAAAGATATGTGTTTTTGAGTTGTGAATGCAAAGTCACGCAAATGCATCCAAACGAGCTTGTTTAGGCTCGAAATGCATAGAAAACACACGAACAAGCTTCCATCACCTTCATTTCAAAAGATATGTGTTTTTGAGTTGTGAATGCAAAGTCACGCAAATACATCCAAATGATCTTCTTTAGGCTCGAAATGCATAGAAAACACACGAACAAGCTTCCATCACCTTCGTTTCAAAAGATATGTGTTTTTGAGTTGTGAATGCAAAGTCAAGAAAACACACGAACAAGCTTCCATCACCTTCATTTCAAAAGATATGTGTTTTTGAGTTGTGAATGCAAAGTCACGCAAATACATCCAAACGAGCTTCCTTAGGCTCGAAATGCATAGAAAACACACGAACAAGCTTCCATCACCTTCATTTCAAAAGATATGTGTTTTTGAGTTGTGAATGCAAAGTCACGCAAACACATCCAAACGAGCTTCTTTAGGATCGAAATGCATAGAAAACACACGAACAAGCTTCCATCACCTTCATTTCAAAAGATATGTGTTTTTGAGTTGTGAATGCAAAGTCACGCAAATACATCCAAACGAGCTTCTTTAGGCTCGAAATGCATAGAAAACACACGAACAAGCTTCCATCACCTTCATTTCAAAAGATATGTGTATTTGAGTTGTGAATGCGAAGTCACGCAAATACATGCAAACGAGCTTCTTTAGGCTCGAAATGCATAGAAAACACACGAACAAGCTTCCATCACCTTCATTTCAAAAGATATCTGTGTATGAGTTGTGAATGCAAAGTCACGCAAATACATCAAAACGAGCTTCTTTAGGCTCGAAATGCATAGAAAACACACGAACAAGCTTCCATCACCTTCATTTCAAAAGATATGTGTTTTTGAGTTGTGAATGCAGTCACGCAAAGACATCCAAACGAGCTTCTTTAGGCTCGAAATGCATAGAAAAGACACGAACAAGCTTCCATCACCTTCATTTCAAAAGATATGTGTTTTTGAGTTCTGAATGCAAAGTCACGCAAAGACATCCAAACGAGCTTCTTTAGTGTCGAAAAGCATAGAAAACACACGAACAAGCTTCCATCACCTTCATTTCAAAAGATATGTGTTTTTGAGTTATGAATTCAAAGTCACGCAAATATATCCAAATGAGCTTCTTTAGGGTCGAAAAGCATAGAAAACACACGAACAAGCTTCCAACAACTTCATTTCAAAAGATAAGTGTTTTTGAGTTGTGAATGCAGTCACGCAAAGACATCCAAACGAGCTTCTTCAGGCTCAAAATGCATAGAAAACATACGAACAAGCTTCCATCACCTTCATTTCAAAAGATATGTGTATTTGAGTTGTGAATGCAAAGTCACGCAAATACATCCAAACGAGCTTCTTTAGGCTCGAAATGCATAGAAAACACACGAACAACCTTCCATCACCTTCATTTCAAAAGATATGTGTTTTTGAGTTGTGAATGCAAAGTCACGCAAATACATCCAAACGATCTTCTTTAGGCTCGAAATGCATAGAAAACACACGAACAAGCTTCCATCACCTTCGTTTCAAAAGATATCTGTGTTTGAGTTGTGAATGCAAAGTCAAGAAAACACACGAACAAGCTTCCATTACCTTCATTTCAAAAGATATGTGTTTTTGAGTTGTGAATGCAAAGTCACGCAAAAACATCCAAACGAGCTTCTTTAGGCTCGAAATGCATAGAAAACACATGAACAAGCTTCCATCACCTTCATTTCAAAAGATATGTGTTTTTGAGTTGTGAATGCAAAGTCACGCAAAAACATCCAAACGAGCTTCTTTAGGCTCGAAATGCATAGAAAACACATGAACAAGCTTCCATCACCTTCATTTCAAAAGATATGTGTTTTTGAGTTGTGAATGCAAAGTCACGCAAATACATCCAAACGAGCTTCTTTAGGCGCGAAATGCATAGAAAACACACGAAGAAGCTTCCATCACCTTCATTTCAAATGATATGTGTTTTTGAGTTGTGAATGCAAAGTCAAGAAAACACACGAACAAGCTTCCATCACCTTCATTTCAAAAGATATGTGTTTTTGAGTTGTGAATGCAAAGTCACGCAAATACATCCAAATGAGCTTCTTTAGGGTCGAAAAGCATAGAAAACACACGAACAAGCTTCCAACAACTTCATTTCAAACGATAAGTGTTTTTGAGTTGTGAATGCAGTCACGCAAAGACATCCAAACGAGCTTCTTTAGGCTCAAAATGCATAGAAAACACACGAACAAGCTTCCATCACCTTCATTTCAAATGATATGTGTTTTTGAGTTGTGAATGCAAAGTCAAGAAAACACACGAACAAGCTTCCATCACCTTCATTTCAAAAGATATGTGTTTTTGAGTTGTGAATGCAAAGTCACGCAAATACATCTAAACGAGCTTCTTTACGGTCGAAAAGTATAGAAAACACACGAACAAGCTTCCATCACCTTCATTTCAAAAGATATGTGTTTTTGAGTTGTGAATGCAAAGTCACGCAAATGCATCCAAACGAGCTTGTTTAGGCTCGAAATGCATAGAAAACACACGAACAAGCTTCCATCACCTTCATTTCAAAAGATATGTGTTTTTGAGTTGTGAATGCAAAGTCACGCAAATACATCCAAATGATCTTCTTTAGGCTCGAAATGCATAGAAAACACACGAACAAGCTTCCATCACCTTCGTTTCAAAAGATATGTGTTTTTGAGTTGTGAATGCAGTCAAGAAAACACACGAACAAGCTTCCATCACCTTCATTTCAAAAGATATGTGTTTTTGAGTTGTGAATGCAAAGTCACGCAAATACATCCAAACGAGCTTCCTTAGGCTCGAAATGCATAGAAAACACACGAACAAGCTTCCATCACCTTCATTTCAAAAGATATGTGTTTTTGAGTTGTGAATGCAAAGTCACGCAAACACATCCAAACGAGCTTCTTTAGGATCGAAATGCATAGAAAACACACGAACAAGCTTCCATCACCTTCATTTCAAAAGATATGTGTTTTTGAGTTGTGAATGCAAAGTCACGCAAATACATCCAAACGAGCTTCTTTAGGCTCGAAATGCATAGAAAACACACGAACAAGCTTCCATCACCTTCATTTCAAAAGATATGTGTATTTGAGTTGTGAATGCGAAGTCACGCAAATACATGCAAACGAGCTTCTTTAGGCTCGAAATGCATAGAAAACACACGAACAAGCTTCCATCACCTTCATTTCAAAAGATATCTGTGTATGAGTTGTGAATGCAAAGTCACGCAAATACATCAAAACGAGCTTCTTTAGGCTCGAAATGCATAGAAAACACACGAACAAGCTTCCATCACCTTCATTTCAAAAGATATGTGTTTTTGAGTTGTGAATGCAGTCACGCAAAGACATCCAAACGAGCTTCTTTAGGCTCGAAATGCATAGAAAAGACACGAACAAGCTTCCATCACCTTCATTTCAAAAGATATGTGTTTTTGAGTTCTGAATGCAAAGTCACGCAAAGACATCCAAACGAGCTTCTTTAGTGTCGAAAAGCATAGAAAACACACGAACAAGCTTCCATCACCTTCATTTCAAAAGATATGTGTTTTTGAGTTATGAATTCAAAGTCACGCAAATATATCCAAATGAGCTTCTTTAGGGTCGAAAAGCATAGAAAACACACGAACAAGCTTCCAACAACTTCATTTCAAAAGATAAGTGTTTTTGAGTTGTGAATGCAGTCACGCAAAGACATCCAAACGAGCTTCTTCAGGCTCAAAATGCATAGAAAACACACGAACAAGCTTCCATCACCTTCATTTCAAAAGATATGTGTATTTGAGTTGTGAATGCAAAGTCACGCAAATACATCCAAACGAGCTTCTTTAGGCTCGAAATGCATAGAAAACACACGAACAACCTTCCATCACCTTCATTTCAAAAGATATGTGTTTTTGAGTTGTGAATGCAAAGTCACGCAAATACATCCAAACGATCTTCTTTAGGCTCGAAATGCATAGAAAACACACGAACAAGCTTCCATCACCTTCGTTTCAAAAGATATCTGTGTTTGAGTTGTGAATGCAAAGTCAAGAAAACACACGAACAAGCTTCCATTACCTTCATTTCAAAAGATATGTGTTTTTGAGTTGTGAATGCAAAGTCACGCAAAAACATCCAAACGAGCTTCTTTAGGCTCGAAATGCATAGAAAACACATGAACAAGCTTCCATCACCTTCATTTCAAAAGATATGTGTTTTTGAGTTGTGAATGCAAAGTCACGCAAAAACATCCAAACGAGCTTCTTTAGGCTCGAAATGCATAGAAAACACATGAACAAGCTTCCATCACCTTCATTTCAAAAGATATGTGTTTTTGAGTTGTGAATGCAAAGTCACGCAAATACATCCAAACGAGCTTCTTTAGGCGCGAAATGCATAGAAAACACACGAAGAAGCTTCCATCACCTTCATTTCAAATGATATGTGTTTTTGAGTTGTGAATGCAAAGTCAAGAAAACACACGAACAAGCTTCCATCACCTTCATTTCAAAAGATATGTGTTTTTGAGTTGTGAATGCAAAGTCACGCAAATACATCCAAATGAGCTTCTTTAGGGTCGAAAAGCATAGAAAACACACGAACAAGCTTCCAACAACTTCATTTCAAACGATAAGTGTTTTTGAGTTGTGAATGCAGTCACGCAAAGACATCCAAACGAGCTTCTTTAGGCTCAAAATGCATAGAAAACACACGAACAAGCTTCCATCACCTTCATTTCAAATGATATGTGTTTTTGAGTTGTGAATGCAAAGTCAAGAAAACACACGAACAAGCTTCCATCACCTTCATTTCAAAAGATATGTGTTTTTGAGTTGTGAATGCAAAGTCACGCAAATACATCTAAACGAGCTTCTTTACGGTCGAAAAGTATAGAAAACACACGAACAAGCTTCCATCACCTTCATTTCAAAAGATATGTGTTTTTGAGTTGTGAATGCAAAGTCACGCAAATGCATCCAAACGAGCTTGTTTAGGCTCGAAATGCATAGAAAACACACGAACAAGCTTCCATCACCTTCATTTCAAAAGATATGTGTTTTTGAGTTGTGAATGCAAAGTCACGCAAATACATCCAAATGATCTTCTTTAGGCTCGAAATGCATAGAAAACACACGAACAAGCTTCCATCACCTTCGTTTCAAAAGATATGTGTTTTTGAGTTGTGAATGCAGTCAAGAAAACACACGAACAAGCTTCCATCACCTTCATTTCAAAAGATATGTGTTTTTGAGTTGTGAATGCAAAGTCACGCAAATACATCCAAACGAGCTTCCTTAGGCTCGAAATGCATAGAAAACACACGAACAAGCTTCCATCACCTTCATTTCAAAAGATATGTGTTTTTGAGTTGTGAATGCAAAGTCACGCAAACACATCCAAACGAGCTTCTTTAGGATCGAAATGCATAGAAAACACACGAACAAGCTTCCATCACCTTCATTTCAAAAGATATGTGTTTTTGAGTTGTGAATGCAAAGTCACGCAAATACATCCAAACGAGCTTCTTTAGGCTCGAAATGCATAGAAAACACACGAACAAGCTTCCATCACATTCATTTCAAAACATATGTGTTTTTGAGTTGTGAATGCAAAGTCACGCAAATACATCCAAACGAGCTTCTTTAGGCTCGAAATACATAGAAAACACACGAACAAGCTTCCATCACCTTCATTTCAAAAGATATGTGTTTTTGAGTTGTGAATGCAAAGTCACGCAAATACATCCAAACGAGCTTCTTTAGGCTCGAAATGCATTGAAAACACACGAACAAGCTTCCATCACATTCATTTCAAAACATATGTGTTTTTGAGTTGTGAATGCAAAGTCACGCAAATGCATCCAAACGAGCTTCTTTAGTCTCGAAATGTATAGATTCTGGTTAAGTCTGTGTCTGCACTCTATATGCTCTGTGTGAATCTGGGTGAGAATGCATAGGCTTTGTGTGACTCTGGGTGAGTCTGTGTATGCAGTGGTAAGGCAAGAGGGGCTGCTCTGCTGGTGCACTCTATAGGCTTCGTGAGATTCTGAGTAAGTCTGTGTCTGCACTCTATAGGCTCTGTGTGAGTATGCCAAGTGGTCAGCCAAGACGGGCTGTTCGCTGTTGCACTCTATAGGCTACGTGTGATGCTGGGTAAGTCTGTTTCTGCACTCTATAGGCTCTGGGTGAATCTGGGTGAGTGTTCATAGGCGACTCTGTGTGAGTCTGTGTCTGCAGTGGTCAGCCAAGAGGGCCTGCTGTGCTGTTGCATTCTATAGGCTTCGTGTGATTCTGGGTAAGTCTGTGTCTGCACGCTATAGGCTCTGCGTGATTCTGGGTGAGCCTGCATAGGCTCTGTGTGACTCTGTGTGAGTCTGTGTCTGCAGTAGTCAGCCAAGAGGGGCTGCTCTGCTGTTGCAGTCTATAGGCTTCGTGTGATTCTGGGTAAGTCTGTGTCTGCACTCAATAGGCTCTGTGTGATTCTTGGTGAGCCTGCATAGGCTTTGTGTGACTCTGTGTGAGTCTGTGTCTGCAGTGGTCAGCCAAGAGGGGCTGCTCTGCTGTTGCACTCTATAGGCTTCGTGTATTTCTGGGTAAGTCTGTGTCTGCACTCTATAGGCTCTGTGTGATTCTGCATAGGCTCCGTGTGATTCTGGGTGAGTCTGTGTCTGCAGTGGTCAGCCAAGAGAGGCTGCTCTGCTGTTGCCCTCTATAGGCTTTGTGAGATTCTGGGTAAGTCTGTGTCTGCACTCTTTAGGCTCTGTGTGATTCTGGGTGAGACTGTGTCTGCACTGGTCAGCCAAGAGGGGCTGCTCTGCTGTTGCACTCTATAGGCTTCGTGAGATTCTGGGTAATGCTGTTTCTGAACTCTATAGGCTCTGTGTGATTCTGGGTGAGTCTGTGTCTGCAGTGGTCAGCCAAGAGGGGCTGCTCTGCTGTTGCACTCTATAGGTTTCGTGTGTTTCTGGGTAAGTCTGTGTCTGCACTCTATATGCTCTGTGTGATTCTGGGTGAGCCTGCACAGGCTCTGTGTGACTCTGGGTGAGTCTGTGTCTGCAGTGGTCAGCCAAGAGGGGCTGTTCTGCTGTTGCACTCTATAGGTTTCTTGTGATTCTGGGTAAGTCTGTGTATGCACTCTATAGGCTCTGTGTGATTCTGGGCGAGTCTGTGTCTGCAGTAGTCAGCCAAGTGGGGCTGCTCTGCTGTTGCACTCTATAGGCTTCGTTTGATTCTGGGTAAGTCTGTGTCTGCACTCAATAGGCTCTGTGTGATTCTGGGTGAGCCTGCATAGGCTCCGTGTGACTCTGGGTGAGTCTGTGTCTGCAGTGGTCAGGCAAGAGGGGCTGTTCTGCTGGTGCACTCTATAGGCTTCGTGAGATTCTGGGTAAGTCTGTGTCTGCACTCTATAGGCTCTGTGTGATTCTGGGTGAGCCTGCATAGGCTCTGTGTGACTCTGGATGAGTCTGTGTCTGCAGAGGTCAGCCAAGAGAGGCTGCTCTGCTGTTGCCCTCTATAGGCTTTGTGAGATTCTGGGTAAGTCTGTGTCTGCACTCTTTAGGCTCTGTGTGATTCTGGGTGAGACTGTGTCTGCAGTGGTCAGCCAAGAGGGGTTGCTCTGCTGTTGCACTCTATAGGCTTCGTGTGATTCTGGGTAAGTCTGTGTCTGCACTCTATAGGCTCTGTGTGATTCTGGGTGAGCCTGCATAGGCTCTGTGTGACTCTGGGTGAGTCTGTGTCTGCACTGGTCAGCCAAGAGGGGCTGCTCTGCTGTTGCACTCTATAGGCTTCGTGAGATTCTGGGTAATGCTGTTTCTGAACTCTATAGGCTCTGTGTGATTCTGGGTGAGTCTGTGTCTGCAGTGGTCAGCCAAGAGGGGCTGCTCTGCTGTTGCACTCTATAGGCTACGTGTGATTCTGGGTAAGTGTGTGTCTGCACTCTATAGGCTCTGTGTGATTCTGGGCGAGTCTGTGTCTGCAGTAGTCAGCCAAGATGGGCTGCTCTGCTGTTGCAATCTATAGGCTTCGTGTGATTCTGGGTAAGTCAGTGTCTGCACTCTATAGGCTCTGTGTGATTCTGGGTGAGTCTGTGTCCGTAGTGGTCAGCCAAGAGGGGCTGCTCTGCTGTTGCACTCTATGGGCTTCGTGTTATTCTGGGTAAGTCTGTGTCTGCACTCTATTGGCTCTGTGTATTTCTGGGTGAGCCTGCATAGGCTCTGTGTGACTCTGGGTGAGTCTGTGTCTGCAGTGGTCAGCCAAGAGGGGCTGCTCTGCTGTTGCACTCTATAGGGTACGTGTGATACTGGGTATGTCTGTGTCTGCACTCTCTAGGCTCTGTGTGATTCTGGACGAGTCTGTGTCTGCACTCAATAGGCTCTGTGTGATTATGGGTGAGCCTGCATAGGCTTTGTGTGACTCTGTGTGAGTCTGTGTCTGCAGTGGTCAGCCACGAGGGGCTGTTCTACTGTTGCACTCTATAGGCTTCCTGTGATTCTGGGTAAGTCTGTGTCTGCACTCTTTAGGCTCTGTGTGATTCTGGGCGAGATTGTGTCTGCAGTGGTCAGCCAAGAGGGGTTGCTCTGCTTTTGCACTCTATAGGTTTCGTGTGATTCTGGGTAAGTCTGTGTCTCCACTCTATAGGATCTGTGTGATTCTGGGTGAGTCTGTGTCTGCAGTGGTCAGCCAAGTGAGGCTGCTCTGCTGTTGCACTCAATAGGCTTCGTGTGATTCTGGGTAAGTCTGTGTCTGCACTCTACAGGCTCTGTGTGATTCTGGTTGAGTCTGTTTCTGCAGTGGTTAGCCAAGAGAGGCTGCTCTGCTGTTGCACTCTATAGGCTTCGTGTGATTCTGGGTAATTCTGTGTCTGCACTCTATATGCTCTGTGTGATTCTGGGTGAGCCTGCATAGGCTCTGTGTTCCTCTGGGTGTGTCTGTGTCTGCAGTGGTCAGGCAAGAGGGGATGCTCTGCTGTTGAACACTATAGGCTTCGTGTGATTCTGGGTAAGTCTGTGTCTGTACTCCATAGGCTCTGTGTGATTCTGGGTGAGTCTGTGTCTGCAGTGGTCAGCCAAGAGGGGCTGCTCTGCTGTTGCACTCTATAGGCTACGTGTGATTCTGGGTAAGTGTGTGTCTGCACTCTATAGGCTCTGTGTGATTCTGGGCGAGTCTGTGTCTGCAGTAGTCAGCCAAGATGGGCTGCTCTGCTGTTGCAATCTATAGGCTTCGTGTGATTCTGGGTAAGTCAGTGTCTGCACTCTATAGGCTCTGTGTGATTCTGGGTGAGTCTGTGTCCGTAGTGGTCAGCCAAGAGGGGCTGCTCTGCTGTTGCACTCTATGGGCTTCGTGTTATTCTGGGTAAGTCTGTGTCTGCACTCTATTGGCTCTGTGTATTTCTGGGTGAGCCTGCATAGGCTCTGTGTGACTCTGGGTGAGTCTGTGTCTGCAGTGGTCAGCCAAGAGGGGCTGCTCTGCTGTTGCACTCTATAGGGTACGTGTGATACTGGGTATGTCTGTGTCTGCACTCTCTAGGCTCTGTGTGATTCTGGACGAGTCTGTGTCTGCACTCAATAGGCTCTGTGTGATTATGGGTGAGCCTGCATAGGCTTTGTGTGACTCTGTGTGAGTCTGTGTCTGCAGTGGTCAGCCACGAGGGGCTGTTCTACTGTTGCACTCTATAGGCTTCCTGTGATTCTGGGTAAGTCTGTGTCTGCACTCTTTAGGCTCTGTGTGATTCTGGGCGAGATTGTGTCTGCAGTGGTCAGCCAAGAGGGGTTGCTCTGCTTTTGCACTCTATAGGTTTCGTGTGATTCTGGGTAAGTCTGTGTCTCCACTCTATAGGATCTGTGTGATTCTGGGTGAGTCTGTGTCTGCAGTGGTCAGCCAAGTGAGGCTGCTCTGCTGTTGCACTCAATAGGCTTCGTGTGATTCTGGGTAAGTCTGTGTCTGCACTCTACAGGCTCTGTGTGATTCTGGTTGAGTCTGTTTCTGCAGTGGTTAGCCAAGAGAGGCTGCTCTGCTGTTGCACTCTATAGGCTTCGTGTGATTCTGGGTAATTCTGTGTCTGCACTCTATATGCTCTGTGTGATTCTGGGTGAGCCTGCATAGGCTCTGTGTTCCTCTGGGTGTGTCTGTGTCTGCAGTGGTCAGGCAAGAGGGGCTGCTCTGCTGTTGAACACTATAGGCTTCGTGTGATTCTGGGTAAGTCTGTGTCTGTACTCCATAGGCTCTGTGTGATTCTGGGTGAGCCTCCATAGGCTCTGTGTGACTCTGGGTGAGTTTGTGTCTGCAGTGGTCAGCCACGAGGGGCTGTTCTACTGTTGCACTCTATAGGCTTCCTGTGATTCTGGGTAAGTCTGTGTCTGCACTCTTTAGGCTCTGTGTGATTCTGGGCGAGATTGTGTCTGCAGTGGTCAGCCAAGAGGGGTTGCTCTGCTTTTGCACTCTATAGGCTTCATGTGATTCTGGATAAGTCTGTGTCTGCACTCTATAGGCTCTGTGTGATTCTGGGCGAGTCTGTGTCTGCAGTAAGTCAGCCAAGAGGGGCTGCTCTGCTGTTGCACTCTATAGGCTTCGTGTGATTCTGGGTAAGTCTGTGTCTGCACTCTATAGGCTCTGTGTGATTCTGGGTGAGTCTGTGTCTGCAGTGGTCAGCCACGAGGGGCTGCTCTGCTTTTGCACTCTATAGGTTTCGTGTGATTCTGGGTAAGTCTGTGTCTGCACTCTATAGGCTCTGTGTGATTCTGGGTGAGTCTGTGTCTGCAGTGGTCAGCCAAGTGAGGCTGCTCTGCTGTTGCACTCAATAGGCTTCGTGTTATTTTGGGTAAGTCTGTGTCTGCACTCTATAGCCTCTGTGTGATACTGGGTGATCCTGCATAGGCTCCGTGTGATTCTGGGTGAGTCTGTGTCTGCAGCGGTCATCCAGGAGGGGCTGCTCTGCTGTTCCACTCTATAGGCTTCGTGTGATTCTGGGTAAGTCTGAGTCTGCACTCTATAGTCTCTGTGTGATTCTGGGTGAGCCTGCATAGGCTCCGTGTGATTCTGGGTGAGTCTGTGTCTGCAGCGGTCAGCCATGAGGGTCTACTCTGCTGTTGCACTCTATAGGCTTTGTGTGATTCTGGGTAAGTCTGTGTCTGCACTCTATAGGCTCTGTGTTATTCTGGGTGAGTCTGCATAGGCTCCGTGTGATTCTGGGTGAGTTTGTGTCTGCAGTGGTCAGCCAAGCGGGGCTGCTCTGCTGTTGCACTCTATAGGCTTCGTGTGATTCTGGTTAAGTCTGTGTCTGCACTCTATAGGCTCTGTGTCGATTCTGGGTGAGTCTGTGTCTGCAGTGGTTAGCCAAGAGAGGCTGCTCTGCTGTGGCACTCTATAGGCTTCGTGGGATTCTGGGTAAGTCTGTGTCTGCACTGTATAGGCTCTGTGTGATTCTGGGTGAGCCTGCATAGACTCTGTGTGACTCTGGGTGAGTCTTTGTCTGCAGTGGTCAGCCACGAGGGGCTGTTCTGCTGTTGCACTCTATAGGCTTCGTGTGATTCTGGGTAAGTCTGTGTCTGCACTCTATGTGATTCTGGGTGAGTCTGTGTCTGCAGTGGTCAGCCAAGTGTGGCTGCTCTGCTGTTGCACTCAATAGGCTTCGTGTGATTCTGGGTAAGTCTGTGTCTGCACTCTATAGTCTCTGTGTGATTCTGGGTGATCCTGCATAGGCTCCGTGTGATTCTGGGTGAGTATGTGTCTGCAGCGGTCAGCCAAGAGGGGCTGCTCTGCTGTTGCACTCTATAGGCTTCGGGTGATTCTGAGTAAGTCTGTGTCTGCACTCTATAAGCTTTGTGTGACTCTGGATGAGTCTGTGTCTGCAGCGGTCAGCCAAGAGGGGCTGCTCTGCTGGTGCACTCTATAGGATTCGTGTGATTATGGGTAAGTCTGTGTCTGCACTCTATAAGCTTTGTGTGACTCTGGGTGAGTCTGTGTCTGCAGCGGTCTGCCAAGAGGGGCTGCTCTGCTGTTGCACTCTATAGGCTTCGTGTGATTCTGGATAAGTCTTTGTCTGCACTCTATAGGCTCTGTGTGATACTGGGTGATCCTGCATAGGCTCCTTGTGATTCTGGGTGAGTCTGTGTCTGCAGCGGTCAGCCAAGAGGGGTGCTCTGCTGTTGCACTCAATAGGCTTCGTGTGATTCTGCGTAAGTCTGTGTCTGCACTCTATTGGCTCTGTGTGATTCTGGGTGAGCCTACATAGGCTCTGTGTGATTCTGGGTGAGTCTGTGTCAGTAGCGGTCAGCCAAGAGGGGCTGCTCTGTTGTTGCACTCTATAGGCTTCGTGTGATTCTGAGTAAGTCTGTGTCTGCACTCTATTGGCTCTGTGTGATTCTTGGTGAGCCTACATAGGCTCTGTGTGACTCTGGTTGAGTCTGTATCTGCAGTGGTCAGCCAAGAGGGGCTGCTCTGCTGTTGCACTCTATAGGCTTCGTGTTATTCTGGGTAAGTCTGTGACTGCACTCTATAGGCTCTGTGTTATTATGGGTGAGTCTGTATCTGCAGTAATCAGCCAGGAGGGGCTGCTTTGCTGTTGCACTCTATAGGCTTCGTGTGATTCTGGGTAAGTCTGTGTCTGCACTCTATAGGCTCTGTGTGATATTGGGTGAGTCTGTGTCTGCAGTGGTCAGCCAAGAGGGGCTGCTCTTCTGTTGCACTCTATAGACTTCGTGTGATTCTGGGTAAGTCTGTGTCTGCACTCTATAGGCACTGTGTGATTCTGGGTGAGTCTGCATAGGCTCCGTGTGATTCTGGGTGAGTCTGTGTCTGTACTCTATAGGCTCTGTATTATTCTGGGTGAGTCTGCATAGGCTCCGTGTGATTCTGGGTGAGTTTGTGTCTGCAGTGGTCAGCCAAGCGGGGCTGCTCTGCTGTTGCACTCTATAGGCTTCGTGTGATTCTGGGTAAGTCTGTGTCTGCACTCTATAGGCTCTGTGTGATTCTGGGTGAGCCTGCATAGACTCTGTGTGACTCTGGGTGAGTCTGTGTCTGCAGTGGTCAGCCACGAGGGGATGTTCTGCTGTTGCACTATATAGGCTTCGTGTGATTCTGGGTAAGTCTGTGTCTGCACTCTATAGGCTCTGTGTGATTCTGGGCGAGTCTGTGTCTGCAGTGGTCAGCCAAGTGAGGCTGCTCTGCTGTTGCACTCAATAGGCTTCGTGTGATTCTGGGTAAGTCTGTGTCTGCACTCTATAGGCTCTGTGTGATTCTGGGTGATCCTGCATAGGCCCCGTGTGATTCTGGGTGAGTATGTGTCTGCAGCGGTCAGCCAAGAGGGGCTGCTCTGCTGTTGCACTCTATAGGCTTCGTGTGATTCTGGGTAAGTCTGTGTCTGCACTCTATAGGCTCTGTGTGATTCTGGGCGAGTCTGTGTCTGCAGTGGTCAGCCAAGTGAGGCTGCTCTGCTGTTGCACTCAATAGGCTTCGTGTGATTCTGGGTAAGTCTGTGTCTGCACTCTATAGGCTCTGTGTGATTCTGGGTGATCCTGCATAGGCCCCGTGTGATTCTGGGTGAGTATGTGTCTGCAGCGGTCAGCCAAGAGGGGCTGCTCTGCTGTTGCACTCTATAGGCTTCGTGTGATTCTGGGTAAGTCTGTGTCTGCACTCTATAAGCTTTGTGTGACTCTGGGTGAGTCTGTGTCTGCAGTGGTCAGCCAAGAGGGGCTGCTCTGCTGTTGCACTCTATAGGCTTCGTGTGATACTGGGTAAGTCTGTGTCTGCACTCTATAGGCTCTGTGTGATACTGGGCGATCCTGCATAGGCTCCGTGTGATTCTGTGTGAGTCTGTGTCTGCAGCGGTCAGCCAAGAGGGGTGCTCTGCTGTTGCACTCTATAGGCTTCATGTGATTCTGAGTAAGTCTGTGTCTGCACTCTATTGGCTCTGTGTGATTCTGGGTGAGCCTACATAGGCTCTGTGTGACTTTGGATGAGTCTGTATCTGCAGTGGTCAAATTCATCCAGAGTCTGTGTCTGCACTCTATAGGCTTCGTGTGATTCTGGTAAGTCTATGTCTCCACTCTATAGGTTCTGTGTGATTTTGGGTGAGTCTGTGTCTGCAGTAGTCAGCCAAGAGTGGCTGCTCTGCTGTTGCACTCTATAGACTTCGTGTGAATCTGGGTAAGACTGTGTCTGCACTCCATAGGCTCTGTGTGATTCTGGGTGAGTCTGTGTCTGCAGTGGTCAGGCAAGAGGAGCTGCTCTGCTGTTGCACTCTATAGGCTTCGTGTGAATCTGGGTTAGACTGTGTCTGCACTCTATAGTCTCTGTGTGATTCTGGGTGAGTCTGCATAGGCTCCGTGTGATTCTGGGTGAGTCTGTGTCTGCAGCGGTCAGCCAAGAGGGGCTGCTCTGCTGTTGCACTCTATATGCTCTGTGTGATTCTGGGTGAGCCTACATAGGCTCTGTGTGACTCTGGGTGAGTCTGTATTTGCAGTGGTCAGCCAAGAGGGACTGCTCTGCTGTTGCACTCTATAGGCTTCGTGTTATTCTGGGTAAGTCTGTGACTGCACTCTATATGCTCTGTGTGATTCTGGGTGAGCCTGCATAGGCTCTGTGTGACTCTGTGTGAGTCGGTGTCTGCAGTGGTCAGCCAAGTGGAGCTGCTCTGCTGTTGCACTCTATAGGCTTCGTGTGATTCTGGGTAAGTCTGTGTCTGCACTCTATATGCTCTGTGTGATACTGGGTGATCCTGCACAGGCTCCGTGTGATTCTGGGTGAGTCTGTGTCTGCAGCGGTCAGCCAAGAGGGGTGCTCTGCTGTTGCACTCTATAGGCTTCGTGTGATTCTGCGTAAGTCTGTGTCTGCACTCTATTGGCTCTGTGTGATTCTGGGTGAGCCTACATAGGCTCTGTGTGACTCTGTGTGAGTGTGTGTCTGCAGTGGTCAGCCAAGTGAGGCTGCTCTGCTGTTGCACTCAATAGGCTTCGTGTGATTCTGGGTAAGTCTGTGTCTGCACTCTATAGGCTCTGTGTGATTCTGGGTGATCCTGCATAGGCTCCGTGTGATTCTGGGTGAGTCTGTGTCTGCAGCGGTCAGCCAAGAGGGGCTGCTCTGCTCTTGCACTCTATAGGCTTCGTGTGATTCTGAGTAAGTCTGTGTCTGCACTCTATTGGCTCTGTGTGATTCTGGGTGAGTCTGTGTCTGCAGTGGTCAGTCAAGAGGGGCTGCTCTGCTGTTTCACTCTATAGGCTTCGTGTGATTCTGGGTAAGTCTGTGTCTGCACTCTACAGGCTCTGTGTGATTCTGGTTGAGTCTGTTTCTGCAGTGGTTAGCCAAGAGAGGCTGCTCTGCTGTTGCACTCTATAGGCTTCGTGTGATTCTGGGTAATTCTGTGTCTGCACTCTATATGCTCTGTGTGATTCTGGGTGAGCCTGCATAGGCTCTGTGTTCCTCTGGGTGTGTCTGTGTCTGCAGTGGTCAGGCAAGAGGGGCTGCTCTGCTGTTGAACACTATAGGCTTCGTGTGATTCTGGGTAAGTCTGTGTCTGTACTCCATAGGCTCTGTGTGATTCTGGGTGAGCCTCCATAGGCTCTGTGTGACTCTGGGTGAGTTTGTGTCTGCAGTGGTCAGCCACGAGGGGCTGTTCTACTGTTGCACTCTATAGGCTTCCTGTGATTCTGGGTAAGTCTGTGTCTGCACTCTTTAGGCTCTGTGTGATTCTGGGCGAGATTGTGTCTGCAGTGGTCAGCCAAGAGGGGTTGCTCTGCTTTTGCACTCTATAGGCTTCATGTGATTCTGGATAAGTCTGTGTCTGCACTCTATAGGCTCTGTGTGATTCTGGGCGAGTCTGTGTCTGCAGTAAGTCAGCCAAGAGGGGCTGCTCTGCTGTTGCACTCTATAGGCTTCGTGTGATTCTGGGTAAGTCTGTGTCTGCACTCTATAGGCTCTGTGTGATTCTGGGTGAGTCTGTGTCTGCAGTGGTCAGCCACGAGGGGCTGCTCTGCTTTTGCACTCTATAGGTTTCGTGTGATTCTGGGTAAGTCTGTGTCTGCACTCTATAGGCTCTGTGTGATTCTGGGTGAGTCTGTGTCTGCAGTGGTCAGCCAAGTGAGGCTGCTCTGCTGTTGCACTCAATAGGCTTCGTGTTATTTTGGGTAAGTCTGTGTCTGCACTCTATAGCCTCTGTGTGATACTGGGTGATCCTGCATAGGCTCCGTGTGATTCTGGGTGAGTCTGTGTCTGCAGCGGTCATCCAGGAGGGGCTGCTCTGCTGTTCCACTCTATAGGCTTCGTGTGATTCTGGGTAAGTCTGAGTCTGCACTCTATAGTCTCTGTGTGATTCTGGGTGAGCCTGCATAGGCTCCGTGTGATTCTGGGTGAGTCTGTGTCTGCAGCGGTCAGCCATGAGGGTCTACTCTGCTGTTGCACTCTATAGGCTTTGTGTGATTCTGGGTAAGTCTGTGTCTGCACTCTATAGGCTCTGTGTTATTCTGGGTGAGTCTGCATAGGCTCCGTGTGATTCTGGGTGAGTTTGTGTCTGCAGTGGTCAGCCAAGCGGGGCTGCTCTGCTGTTGCACTCTATAGGCTTCGTGTGATTCTGGTTAAGTCTGTGTCTGCACTCTATAGGCTCTGTGTCGATTCTGGGTGAGTCTGTGTCTGCAGTGGTTAGCCAAGAGAGGCTGCTCTGCTGTGGCACTCTATAGGCTTCGTGGGATTCTGGGTAAGTCTGTGTCTGCACTGTATAGGCTCTGTGTGATTCTGGGTGAGCCTGCATAGACTCTGTGTGACTCTGGGTGAGTCTTTGTCTGCAGTGGTCAGCCACGAGGGGCTGTTCTGCTGTTGCACTCTATAGGCTTCGTGTGATTCTGGGTAAGTCTGTGTCTGCACTCTATGTGATTCTGGGTGAGTCTGTGTCTGCAGTGGTTAGCCAAGAGAGGCTGCTCTGCTGTGGCACTCTATAGGCTTCGTGGGATTCTGGGTAAGTCTGTGTCTGCACTCTATAGTCTCTGTGTGATTCTGGGTGATCCTGCATAGGCTCCGTGTGATTCTGGGTGAGTATGTGTCTGCAGCGGTCAGCCAAGAGGGGCTGCTCTGCTGTTGCACTCTATAGGCTTCGGGTGATTCTGAGTAAGTCTGTGTCTGCACTCTATAAGCTTTGTGTGACTCTGGATGAGTCTGTGTCTGCAGCGGTCAGCCAAGAGGGGCTGCTCTGCTGGTGCACTCTATAGGATTCGTGTGATTATGGGTAAGTCTGTGTCTGCACTCTATAAGCTTTGTGTGACTCTGGGTGAGTCTGTGTCTGCAGCGGTCTGCCAAGAGGGGCTGCTCTGCTGTTGCACTCTATAGGCTTCGTGTGATTCTGGATAAGTCTTTGTCTGCACTCTATAGGCTCTGTGTGATACTGGGTGATCCTGCATAGGCTCCTTGTGATTCTGGGTGAGTCTGTGTCTGCAGCGGTCAGCCAAGAGGGGTGCTCTGCTGTTGCACTCAATAGGCTTCGTGTGATTCTGCGTAAGTCTGTGTCTGCACTCTATTGGCTCTGTGTGATTCTGGGTGAGCCTACATAGGCTCTGTGTGATTCTGGGTGAGTCTGTGTCAGTAGCGGTCAGCCAAGAGGGGCTGCTCTGTTGTTGCACTCTATAGGCTTCGTGTGATTCTGAGTAAGTCTGTGTCTGCACTCTATTGGCTCTGTGTGATTCTTGGTGAGCCTACATAGGCTCTGTGTGACTCTGGTTGAGTCTGTATCTGCAGTGGTCAGCCAAGAGGGGCTGCTCTGCTGTTGCACTCTATAGGCTTCGTGTTATTCTGGGTAAGTCTGTGACTGCACTCTATAGGCTCTGTGTTATTATGGGTGAGTCTGTATCTGCAGTAATCAGCCAGGAGGGGCTGCTTTGCTGTTGCACTCTATAGGCTTCGTGTGATTCTGGGTAAGTCTGTGTCTGCACTCTATAGGCTCTGTGTGATATTGGGTGAGTCTGTGTCTGCAGTGGTCAGCCAAGAGGGGCTGCTCTGCTGTTGCACTCTATAGACTTCGTGTGATTCTGGGTAAGTCTGTGTCTGCACTCTATAGGCACTGTGTGATTCTGGGTGAGTCTGCATAGGCTCCGTGTGATTCTGGGTGAGTCTGTGTCTGTACTCTATAGGCTCTGTATTATTCTGGGTGAGTCTGCATAGGCTCCGTGTGATTCTGGGTGAGTTTGTGTCTGCAGTGGTCAGCCAAGCGGGGCTGCTCTGCTGTTGCACTCTATAGGCTTCGTGTGATTCTGGGTAAGTCTGTGTCTGCACTCTATAGGCTCTGTGTGATTCTGGGTGAGCCTGCATAGACTCTGTGTGACTCTGGGTGAGTCTGTGTCTGCAGTGGTCAGCCACGAGGGGATGTTCTGCTGTTGCACTATATAGGCTTCGTGTGATTCTGGGTAAGTCTGTGTCTGCACTCTATAGGCTCTGTGTGATTCTGGGCGAGTCTGTGTCTGCAGTGGTCAGCCAAGTGAGGCTGCTCTGCTGTTGCACTCAATAGGCTTCGTGTGATTCTGGGTAAGTCTGTGTCTGCACTCTATAGGCTCTGTGTGATTCTGGGTGATCCTGCATAGGCCCCGTGTGATTCTGGGTGAGTATGTGTCTGCAGCGGTCAGCCAAGAGGGGCTGCTCTGCTGTTGCACTCTATAGGCTTCGTGTGATTCTGGGTAAGTCTGTGTCTGCACTCTATAGGCTCTGTGTGATTCTGGGCGAGTCTGTGTCTGCAGTGGTCAGCCAAGTGAGGCTGCTCTGCTGTTGCACTCAATAGGCTTCGTGTGATTCTGGGTAAGTCTGTGTCTGCACTCTATAGGCTCTGTGTGATTCTGGGTGATCCTGCATAGGCCCCGTGTGATTCTGGGTGAGTATGTGTCTGCAGCGGTCAGCCAAGAGGGGCTGCTCTGCTGTTGCACTCTATAGGCTTCGTGTGATTCTGGGTAAGTCTGTGTCTGCACTCTATAAGCTTTGTGTGACTCTGGGTGAGTCTGTGTCTGCAGTGGTCAGCCAAGAGGGGCTGCTCTGCTGTTGCACTCTATAGGCTTCGTGTGATACTGGGTAAGTCTGTGTCTGCACTCTATAGGCTCTGTGTGATACTGGGCGATCCTGCATAGGCTCCGTGTGATTCTGTGTGAGTCTGTGTCTGCAGCGGTCAGCCAAGAGGGGTGCTCTGCTGTTGCACTCTATAGGCTTCATGTGATTCTGCGTAAGTCTGTGTCTGCACTCTATTGGCTCTGTGTGATTCTGGGTGAGCCTACATAGGCTCTGTGTGACTTTGGATGAGTCTGTATCTGCAGTGGTCAAATTCATCCAGAGTCTGTGTCTGCACTCTATAGGCTTCGTGTGATTCTGGTAAGTCTATGTCTCCACTCTATAGGTTCTGTGTGATTTTGGGTGAGTCTGTGTCTGCAGTAGTCAGCCAAGAGTGGCTGCTCTGCTGTTGCACTCTATAGACTTCGTGTGAATCTGGGTAAGACTGTGTCTGCACTCCATAGGCTCTGTGTGATTCTGGGTGAGTCTGTGTCTGCAGTGGTCAGGCAAGAGGAGCTGCTCTGCTGTTGCACTCTATAGGCTTCGTGTGAATCTGGGTTAGACTGTGTCTGCACTCTATAGTCTCTGTGTGATTCTGGGTGAGTCTGCATAGGCTCCGTGTGATTCTGGGTGAGTCTGTGTCTGCAGCGGTCAGCCAAGAGGGGCTGCTCTGCTGTTGCACTCTATATGCTCTGTGTGATTCTGGGTGAGCCTACATAGGCTCTGTGTGACTCTGGGTGAGTCTGTATTTGCAGTGGTCAGCCAAGAGGGACTGCTCTGCTGTTGCACTCTATAGGCTTCGTGTTATTCTGGGTAAGTCTGTGACTGCACTCTATATGCTCTGTGTGATTCTGGGTGAGCCTGCATAGGCTCTGTGTGACTCTGGGTGAGTCGGTGTCTGCAGTGGTCAGCCAAGTGGAGCTGCTCTGCTGTTGCACTCTATAGGCTTCGTGTGATTCTGGGTAAGTCTGTGTCTGCACTCTATATGCTCTGTGTGATACTGGGTGATCCTGCACAGGCTCCGTGTGATTCTGGGTGAGTCTGTGTCTGCAGCGGTCAGCCAAGAGGGGTGCTCTGCTGTTGCACTCTATAGGCTTCGTGTGATTCTGCGTAAGTCTGTGTCTGCACTCTATTGGCTCTGTGTGATTCTGGGTGAGCCTACATAGGCTCTGTGTGACTCTGTGTGAGTGTGTGTCTGCAGTGGTCAGCCAAGTGAGGCTGCTCTGCTGTTGCACTCAATAGGCTTCGTGTGATTCTGGGTAAGTCTGTGTCTGCACTCTATAGGCTCTGTGTGATTCTGGGTGATCCTGCATAGGCTCCGTGTGATTCTGGGTGAGTCTGTGTCTGCAGCGGTCAGCCAAGAGGGGCTGCTCTGCTCTTGCACTCTATAGGCTTCGTGTGATTCTGAGTAAGTCTGTGTCTGCACTCTATTGGCTCTGTGTGATTCTGGGTGAGTCTGTGTCTGCAGTGGTCAGTCAAGAGGGGCTGCTCTGCTGTTTCACTCTATAGGCTTCGTGTGATTCTGGGTAAGTCTGTGTCTGCACTCTATAGGCTCTGTGTGATTTTGGGTGAGTCTGTGTCTGCAGTGGTCAGCCAAGAGGGGCTGCTCTGCTGTTGCACTCTATAGACTTCGTGTGATTCTGGGTAAGTCTGTGTCTGCACTCTATAGGCTCTGTGTGATTTTGGGTGAGTCTGTGTCTACAGTGGTCAGCCAAGAGGGGCTGCTCTGCTGTTGCACTCTATAGGCTTCGTGTGATTCTGGGTAAGTCTGTCTCTGCACTCTATAGGCTCTGTGTGATTTTGGGTGAGTCTGTGTCTGCAGTGGTCAGCCAAGAGGGGCTGCTCTGCTGTTGCACTCTATAGGCTTCGTGTGATTCTGGGTAAGTCTGTGCCTGCACTCTATAGTCTCTGTGTGATTCTGCGTGAGTCTGCACAGGCTCCGTGTGATTCTGGGTGAGTCTGTGTCTGCACTCTATAGGCTCTATGCACTCTATGCAGGTGAGCCAGCATAGGCTCTGTGTGACTCTGGGTGAGTCTGTGTCTGCAGTGGTCAGCCACGAGGGGCTGTTCTGCTGTTGCACTCTATAGGCTTCGTGTGAATCTGGGTAAATCTGTGTCTGCACTCTATAGGCTCTATGCACTCTATGCAGGTGAGCCAGCATAGGCTCTGTGTGACTCTGGGTGAGTCTGTGTCTGCAGTGGTCAGCCACGAGGGGCTGTTCTGCTGTTGCACTCTATAGGCTTCGTGTGAATCTGGGTAAGACTGTGTCTGCACTCCATAGGCTCTGTGTGATTCTGGGTGAGTCTGTGTCTGCAGTGGTCAGGCAAGAGGAGCTGCTCTGCTGTATCACTCTATAGGCTTCGTGTGAATCTGGGTAAGACTGTGTCTGCACTCTATAGTCTCGGTGTGATTCTGGGTGAGTCAGCATAGCCTCCGTGTGATTCTGGGTGAGTCTGTGTCTGCAGCGGTCAGCCAAGAGGGGCTGCTCTGCTGTTGCACTCTATAGGCTTCGTGTGATTCTGGGTAAGTCTGTGTCTGCACTCTATTGGCTCTGTGTGATTCTGGGTGAGCCTACATAGGCTCTGTGTGACTCTGGGTGAGTCTGTATCTGCAGTGGTCAGCCAAGAGGGGCTGCTCTGCTGTTGCACTCTATAGGCTTCGTGTTATTCTGGGTAAGTCTGTGACTGCACTCTATAGGCTCTGTATGATTCTGGGTGAGCCTACATAGGCTCTGTGTGACTCTGGGTGAGTCTGTAACTGCAGTAGTCAGCCAGGAGGGACTGCTTTGCTTTTGCACTCTATAGGCTTCGTGTGATTCTGGGTTAGTTCGTGTCTGTACTCTATAGACTCTGTGTGATTCTGGGTGAGCCTGCATAGGCTCTGTGTGACTCTGGGTGAGTCTGTGTCTGCAGTGGTCAGCCAAGAGGGGCTGCTCTGCTGTTGCACTCTATAGGCTTCGTGTGATTCTGGGTAAGTCTGTGTCTGCACTCTATAGGCTCTGTGTGATACTGGGTGATCCTGCATAGGCTCCGTGTGATTCTGCGTGAGTCTGTGTCTGCAGCGGTCAGCCAAGAGGGGTGCTCTGCTGTTGCACTCTATAGGCTTCGTGTGATTCTGCGTAAGTCTGTGTCTGCACTCTATAGGCTTTTTGTGATTTTGGGTGAGTCTGTGTCTGCAGTGGTTAGCCAAGTGAGGCTGCTCTGCTGTGGCACTCTATAGGCTTCGTGTGATTCTCGGTAAGTCTGTGTCTGCACTCTATAGGCTCTGTGTGATTCTGGGTGAGTCTGTGTCTGCAGTGGTCAGCCACGAGGGGCTGTTCTGCTGTTGCACTCTATAGCATTCGTGTGATTCTGGGTAAGTCTGTGTCTGCACTCTATAGGCTCTGTGTGATTCTGGGTGAGTCTGTGTCTGCAGTGGTCAGCCAAGTGAGGCTGCTCTGCTGTTGCACTCAATAGGCTTCGTGTGATTCTGGGTAAGTCTGTGTCTGCACTCTAATGGCTCTGTGTGATTCTAGGTGAGCCTACATAGGCTCTGTGTGACTCTGGGTGAGTCTGTGTCTGCAGCGGTCAGCCAAGAGGGGCTGCTCTGCTGTTGCACTCTATAGGCTTCGTGTGATTCTGGGTAAGTCTGTGTCTGCACTCTATAGGCTCTGTGTGATTCTGGGTGATCCTGCATAGGCTCCGTGTGATTCTGGGTGAGTCTGTATCTGAAGTGGTCAGCCAAGAGGGGCTGCTCTGCTGTTGCACTCTATAGGCTTCGTGTTATTCTGGGTAAGTCTGTGACTGCACTCTATAGGCTCTGTGTTATTCTGGATGAGTCTGTATCTACAGTAATCAGCCAGGAGGGGCTGCTTTGCTGTTGCACTCTATAGGCTTCGTGTGATTCTGGATAAGTCTATGTCTCCACTCTATAGGCTCTGTGTGATTTTGGGTGAGTCTGTGTCTGCAGTGGTAAGCCAAGAGGGGCTGCTCTGCTGTTGCACTCTATAGACTTCGTGTGATTCTGGGTAAGTCTGTGTCTGCACTC
Organism: Darevskia nairensis; assembly: GCA_034642065.1. NCBI lineage: Eukaryota > Metazoa > Chordata > Lepidosauria > Squamata > Lacertidae > Darevskia > Darevskia nairensis. The sequence continues at coordinate 183,610 of JAWWNI010000152.1, read as the reverse complement.
TCTAGGCTCTGTGTGATTTTGGGTGAGTCTGTGTCTGCACTGGTCAGCCAAGAGGGGCTGCTCTGTTGTTGCACTCTATAGCTTTCGTGTGATTCTGGATAAGTCTGTGTCTGCACTCTATAGGCTCTGTGTGATTTTGGGTGAGTCTGTGTCTGCAGTGGTCAGCCAAGAGGGGCTGCTCTGCTGTTGAACACTATAGGCTTCGTGTGATTCTGGGTAAATCTGTGTCTGCACTCTATAGGCTCTATGCACTCTATGCAGGTGAGCCAGCATAGGCTCTGTGTGACTCTGGGTGAATCTGTGTCTGCAGTGGTCAGCCACGAGGGGCTGTTCTGCTGTTGCACTCTATAGGTTTCGTGTGAATCTGGGTAATACTGTGTCTGCACTCCATAGGCTCTGTGTGATTCTTGGTGAGTCTGTGTCTGCAGTGGTCAGGCAAGAGGAGCTGCTCTGCTGTTGCACTCTATAGGCTTCGTGTGAATCTGGGTAAGACTGTGTCTGCACTCTATAGTCTCTGTGTGATTCTGGGTGAGTCTGCATAGGCTCCGTGTGATTCTGGGTGAGTCTGTGTCTGCACTCTATTGGCTCTGTGTGATTCTGGGTGAGCCTACATAGGCTCTGTGTGACTCTGGATGAGTCTGTATCTGCAGTGGTCAGCCAAGAGGGGCTGCTCTGCTGTTGTACTCTATAGGCTTCGTGTTATTCTGGGTAAGTCTGTGACTGCACTCTATAGGCTCTGTATGATTCTGGGTGAGCCTACATAGGCTCTGTGTGACTCTGGGTGAGTCTGTATCTGCAGTAGTCAGCCAGGAGGGGCTGCTTTGCTGTTGCACTCTATAGGCTTCGTGTGATTCTGGGTTAGTTTGTGTCTGTACTCTATAGACTCTGTGTGATTCTGGGTGAGCCTGCATAGGCTCTGTGTGACTCTGGGTGAGTCTGTATCTGCAGTGGTCAGCCAAGCGGGGCTGCTCTGCTGTTGCACTCTATAGGCTTCGTGTGATTCTGGGTAAGTCTGTGTCTGCACTCTATAGTCTCTGTGTGATTCTGGGTGAGTCTGTGTCTGCAGTGGTTAGCCAAGAGAGGCTGCTCTGCTGTGGCACTCTATAGGCTTCGTGTGATTCTCGGTAAGTCTGTGTCTGCACTCTATAGGCTCTGTGTGATTCTGGGTGAGCCTGCATAGACTCTGTGTGACTCTGGGTGAGTCTGTGTCTTCAGTGGTCAGCCACGAGGGGCTGTTCTGCTGTTGCACTCTATAGGATTCGTGTGATTCTGGGTAAGTCTGTGTCTGCACTCTATAGGCTCTGTGTGATTCTGGGTGATCCTGCATAGGCTCCGTGTGATTCTGGGTGAGTCTGTGTCTGCAGCGGTCAGCCAAGAGGGGCTGCTCTGCTGTTGCACTCTATAGGCTTCGTGTGATTCTGAGTAAGTCTGTGTCTGCACTCTATTGGCTCTGTGTGATTCTGGGTGAGCCTACATAGGCTCTGTGTGACTTTGGATGAGTCTGTATCTGCAGTGGTCAAATTCACCCAGAGTCTGTGTCTGCACTCTATTGGCTCTGTGTGATTCTGGGTGAGCCTACATAGGCTCTGTGTGACTCTGGGTGAGTCTGTGTCTGCAGCGGTCAGCCACGAGGGGCTGTTCTGCTGTTGCACTCTATAGGATTCGTGTGATTCTGGGTAAGTCTGTGTCTGCACTCTATAGGCTCTGTGTGATTCTGGGTGAGTCTGTGTCTGCAGTGGTCAGCCAAGTGAGGCTGCTCTGCTGTTGCACTCAATAGGCTTCGTGTGATTCTGGGTAAGTCTGTGTCTGCACTCTATAGGCTCTGTGTGATTCTGGGTGATCCTGCATAGGCTCCGTGTGATTCTGGGTGAGTCTGTGTCTGCAGCGGTCAGCCAAGAGGGGCTGCTCTGCTGTTGCACTCTATAGGCTTCGTGTGATTCTGGGTAAGTCTGTGTCTGCACTCTAATGGCTCTGTGTGATTCTGGGTGAGCCTACATAGGCTCTGTGTGACTCTGGGTGAGTCTGTGTCTGCAGCGGTCAGCCAAGAGGGGCTGCTCTGCTGTTGCACTCTATAGGCTTCGTGTGATTCTGGGTAAGTCTGTGTCTGCACTCTATAGGCTCTGTGTGATTCTGGGTGATCCTGCATAGGCTCCGTGTGATTCTGGGTGAGTCTGTGTCTGCAGCGGTCAGCCAAGAGGGGCTGCTCTGCTGTTGCACTCTATAGGCTTCGTGTGATTCTGAGTAAGTCTGTGTCTGCACTCTATTGGCTCTGTGTGATTCTGGGTGAGCCTACGTAGGCTCTGTGTGACTCTGGGTGAGTCTGTATCTGCAGTGGTCAGCCAAGAGGGGCTGCTCTGCAGTCGCACTCTATAGGCTTCGTGTTATTCTGGGTAAGTCTGTGACTGCACTCTTTAGGCTCTGTGTGATTCTGGGTGAGTCTGTGTCTGCAGTGGTCAGGCAAGAGGAGCTGCTCTGCTGTTGCACTCTATAGGCTTCGTGTGAATCTGGGTAAGACTGTGTCTGCACTCTATAGTCTCTGTGTGATTCTGGGTGAGTCTGCATAGGCTCCGTGTGATTCTGGGTGAGTCTGTGTCTGCAGCGGTCAGCCAAGAGGGGCTGCTCTGCTGTTGCACTCTATAGGCTTCGTGTGATTCTGGGTAAGTCTGTGTCTGCACTCTATTGGCTCTGTGTGATTCTGGGTGAGCCTACATAGGCTCTGTGTGACTCTGGGTGAGTCTGTATCTGCAGTGGTCAGCCAAGAGGGGCTGCTCTGCTGTTGTACTCTATAGGCTTCGTGTTATTCTGGGTAAGTCTGTGACTGCACTCTATAGGCTCTGTATGATTCTGGGTGAGCCTACATAGGCTCTGTGTGACTCTGGGTGAGTCTGTATCTGCAGTAGTCAGCCAGGAGGGGCTGATTTGCTGTTGCACTCTATAGGATTCGTGTGATTCTGGGTAAGTCTGTGTCTACACTCTATAGGCTCTGTGTGATTCTGGGTGAGTCTGTGTCTGCAGTGGTCAGCCAAGTGAGGCTGCTCTGCTGTTGCACTCAACAGGCTTCGTGTGATTCTGGGTAAGTCTGTGTCTGCACTCTAATGGCTCTGTGTGATTCTAGGTGAGCCTACATAGGCTCTGTGTGACTCTGGGTGAGTCTGAGTCTGCAGCGGTCAGCCAAGAGGGGCTGCTCTGCTGTTGCACTCTATAGGCTTCGTGTGATTTTGGGTAAGTCTGTGTCTGCACTCTATAGGCTCTGTGTGATTCTGGGTGATCCTGCATAGGCTCCGTGTGATTCTGGGTGAGTCTGTATCTCAAGTGGTCAGCCAAGAGGGGCTGCTCTGCTGTTGCACTCTATAGGCTTCGTGTTATTCTGGGTAAGTCTGTGACTGCACTCTATAGGCTCTGTGTTATTCTGGATGAGTCTGTATCTGCAGTAATCAGCCAGGAGGGGCTGCTCTGCTGTTCCACTCTATAGGCTTCGTGTGATTCTGGGTAAGTCTGTGTCTGCACTGTATAGGCTCTGTGTGATTTTGGGTGAGTCTGTGTCTGCAGTGGTCAGCCAAGAGGGGCTGCTCTGCTGTTGCACTCTATAGACTTCGTGTGATTCTGGGTAAGTCTGTGTCTGCACTCTATAGGCTCTGTGTGATTTTGGGTGAGTCTGAGTCTGTAGTGGTCAGCCAAGAGGGGCTGCTCTGCTGTTGCACTCTATAGGCTTCGTGTGATTCTGGGTAAGTCTGTGTCTGCACTCTATAGGCTCTGTGTGATTTTGGGTGAGTCTGTGTCTGCAGTGGTCAGCCAAGAGGGGCTGCTCTGCTGTTGCACTCTATAGGCTTCATGTGATTCTGGGTAAGTCTGTGTCTGCACTCTATAGTCTCTGTGTGATTCTGGGTGAGTCTGCAGCAGCTCCGTGTGATTCTGAGTGAGTCTGTGTCTGCACTCTATAGGCTTTGTTTGATTCTGGGTGATTCTGTGTCTGCAGTGGTTAGCCAAGAGAGGCTGCTCTTCTGTTGCACTCTATAGGCTTCGTGTGATTCTGGGTAAGTCTGAGTCTGCACTCTATATGCTCTGTGTGATTCTGGGTGAGCCTGCATAGACTCTGTGTGACTCTGGGTGAGTCTGTGTCTGCAGTGGTCAGCCACGAGGGGCTGCTCTGCTGTTGCACTCTATAGTCTTCGTGTGATTCTGGGTAAGTCTGTGTCTGCACTCTATAGGCTGTGTGATTTTCGGTGAGTCTGTGTCTGCAGTGGTCAGCCAAGAGGGGCTGCTCTGCTGTTGCACTCTATAGGCTTCGTGTGAATCTGGGTAAGACTGTGTCTGCACTCTATAGTCTCTGTGTGATTCTGGGTGAGTCTGTATAGGCTCCGTGTGATTCTGGGTGAGTCTGTGTCTGCAGCGGTCAGCCATGAGGGGCTGTTCTGCTGTTGCACTCTATAGGCTTTGTGTGATTCTGGGTAAGTCTGTGTCTGCACTCTATAGGCTCTGTGTTATTCTGGATGAGTCTGCATAGGCTCCATGTGATTCTGGGTGAGTTTGTGTCTGCAGTGGTCAGCCAAGCGGGGCTGCTCTGCTGTTGCACTCTATAGGCTTCGTGTGATTCTGGGTAAGTCTGTGTCTGCACTCTATAGGCTCTGTGTGATTCTGGGTGAGTCTGTGTCTGCAGTGGTTAGCCAAGAGAGGCTGCTCTGCTGTGGCACTCTATAGGCTTCGTGTGATTCTGGGTAAGTCTGTGTCTGCACTCTATAGGCTCTGTGTGATTCTGGGTGAGCCTGCGTAGACTCTGTGTGACTCTGGTTGAGTCTGTGTCTGCAGTGGTCAGCCACGAGGGGCTGTTCTGCTGTTGCACTCTATAGGCTTCGTGTCATTCTGGGTAAGTCTGTGACTGCACTCTATAGGCTCTTTGTGATTCTGGGTGAGTCTGTATCTGCAGTAATCAGCCAGGAGGGGCTGCTTTGCTGTTGCACTCTATAGGCTTCGTGTGATTCTGGGTTAGTTCGTGTCTTCACTATATAGACTCTGTGTGATTCTGGGTGAGCCTGCATACGCTCTGTGTGACTCTGGGTGAGTCTGTGTCTGCAGTGGTCAGCCAAGAGGGCCTGCTCTGCTGTTCCACTCTATAGGCTTTGTGAGATTCTGGGTAAGTCTGTGTTTGCACTCTATAGGCTTTTTGTGATTTTGGGTGAGTCTGTCTCTGCAGTGGTCAGCCAAGAGGGGCTGCTCTGCTGATGCACTCTATAGGCTTCGTGTGATTCTGGGTAAGTCTGTGTCTGCACTCTATAGGCTCTGTGTGATTTTGGGTGAGTCTGTGTCTGCAGTGGTCAGCCAAGAGGGGCTGCTCTGCTGTTGCACTCTATAGGCTTCATGTGATTCTGGGTAAGTCTGAGTCTGCACTCTATAGTCTCTGTGTGATTCTGGGTGAGCCTGCATAGGCTCCGTGTGATTCTGGGTGAGTCTGTGTCTGCAGCGGTCAGCCATGAGGGTCTACTCTGCTGTTGCACTCTATAGGCTTTGTGTGATTCTGGGTAAGTCTGTGTCTGCACTCTATAGGCTCTGTGTTATTCTGGGTGAGTCTGCATAGGCTCCGTGTGATTCTGGGTGAGTTTGTGTCTGCAGTGGTCAGCCAAGCGGGGCTGCTCTGCTGTTGCACTCTATAGTCTTCGTGTGATTCTGGGTAAGTCTGAGTCTGCACTCTATAGGCTGTGTGATTTTCGGTGAGTCTGTGTCTGCAGTGGTCAGCCAAGAGGGGCTGCTCTGCTGTTGCACTCTATAGGCTTCGTGTGAATCTGGGTAAGACTGTGTCTGCACTCTATAGTCTCTGTGTGATTCTGGGTGAGTCTGTATAGGCTCCGTGTGATTCTGGGTGAGTCTGTGTCTGCAGCGGTCAGCCATGAGGGGCTGTTCTGCTGTTGCACTCTATAGGCTTTGTGTGATTCTGGGTAAGTCTGTGTCTGCACTCTATAGGCTCTGTGTTATTCTGGATGAGTCTGCATAGGCTCCGTGTGATTCTGGGTGAGTTTGTGTCTGCAGTGGTCAGCCAAGCGGGGCTGCTCTGCTGTTGCACTCTATAGGCTTCGTGTGATTCTGGGTAAGTCTGTGTCTGCACTCTATAGGCTCTGTGTGATTCTGGGTGAGTCTGTGTCTGCAGTGGTTAGCCAAGAGAGGCTGCTCTGCTGTGGCACTCTATAGGCTTCGTGTGATTCTGGGTAAGTCTGTGTCTGCACTCTATAGGCTCTGTGTGATTCTGGGTGAGCCTGCGTAGACTCTGTGTGACTCTGGTTGAGTCTGTGTCTGCAGTGGTCAGCCACGAGGGGCTGTTCTGCTGTTGCACTCTATAGGCTTCGTGTTATTCTGGGTAAGTCTGTGACTGCACTCTATAGGCTCTTTGTGATTCTGGGTGAGTCTGTATCTGCAGTAATCAGCCAGGAGGGGCTGCTTTGCTGTTGCACTCTATAGGCTTCGTGTGATTCTGGGTTAGTTCGTGTCTTCACTATATAAACTCTGTGTGATTCTGGGTGAGCCTGCATACGCTCTGTGTGACTCTGGGTGAGTCTGTGTCTGCAGTGGTCAGCCAAGAGGGGCTGCTCTGCTGTTCCACTCTATAGGCTTCGTGAGATTCTGGGTAAGTCTGTGTTTGCACTCTATAGGGTTTTTGTGATTTTGGGTGAGTCTGTCTCTGCAGTGGTCAGCCAAGAGGGGCTGCTCTGTTGATGCACTCTATAGGCTTCGTGTGATTCTGGGTAAGTCTGTGTCTGCACTCTATAGGCTCTGTGTGATTTTGGGTGAGTCTGTGTCTGCAGTGGTCAGCCAAGAGGGGCTGCTCTGCTGTTGCACTCTATAGGCTTCATGTGATTCTGGGTAAGTCTGAGTCTGCACTCTATAGTCTCTGTGTGATTCTGGGTGAGCCTGCATAGGCTCCGTGTGATTCTGGGTGAGTCTGTGTCTGCAGCGGTCAGCCATGAGGGGCTGCTCTGCTGTTGCACTCTATAGGCTTCGTGTGATTCTGGGTAAGTCTGTGTCTGCACTCTATAGGCTCTGTGTCGATTCTGGGTGAGTCTGTGTCTGCAGTGGTTAGCCAAGAGAGGCTGCTCTGCTGTGGCACTCTATAGGCTTCGTGGGATTCTGGGTAAGTCTGTGTCTGCACTCTATAGGCTCTGTGTGATTCTGGGTGAGCCTGCATAGACTCTGTGTGACTCTGTGTGAGTCTTTGTCTGCAGTGGTCAGCCAGGAGAGGCTGTTCTGCTGTTGCACTCTATAGGCTTCGTGTGATTCTGGGTAAGTCTGTGTCTGCACTCTATGTGATTCTGGGTGAGTCTGTGTCTGCAGTGGTCAGCCAAGTGAGGCTGCTCTGCTGTTGCACTCAATAGGCTTCGTGTGATTCTGGGTAAGTCTGTGTCTGCACTCTATAGTTTCTGTGTGATTCTGGGTGATCCTGCATAGGCTCCGTGTGATTCTGGGTGAGTCTGTGTCTGCAGCGGTCAGCCAAGAGGGGCTGCTCTGCTGTTGCACTCTATAGGCTTCGTGTGATTCTGAGTAAGTCTGTGTCTGCACTCTATAAGCTTTGTGTGACTCTGGGTGAGTCTGTGTCTGCAGCGGTCGGCCAAGAGGGGCTGCTCTGCTGTTGCACTCTATAGGCTTCGTGTGATTATGGGTAAGTCTGTGTCTGCACTCTATAAGCTTTGTGTGACTCTGGGTGAGTCTGTGTCTGCAGCGGTCAGCCAAGAGGGGCTGCTCTGCTGTTGCACTCTATAGGCTTCGTGTGATTCTGGGTAAGTCTGTGTCTGCACTCTATAGGCTCTGTGTGATACTGGGTGATCCTGCATAGGCTCCTTGTGATTCTGGGTGAGTCTGTGTCTGCAGCGGTCAGCCAAGAGGGGTGCTCTGCTGTTGCACTCAATAGGCTTCGTGTGATTCTGCATAAGTCTGTGTCTGCACTCTATTGGCTCTGTGTGATTCTGGGTGAGCCTACATAGGCTCTGTGTGATTCTGGGTGAGTCTGTGTCTGCAGCGGTCAGCCAAGAGGGGCTGCTCTGCTGTTGCACTCTATAGGCTTCGTGTGATTCTGAGTAAGTCTGTGTCTGCACTCTATTGGCTCTGTGTGATTCTGGGTGAGCCTACATAGGCTCTGTGTGACTTTGGATGAGTCTGTATCTGCAGTGGTCAAATTCACCCAGAGTCTGTGTCTGCACTCTATTGGCTCTGTGTGATTCTGGGTGAGCCTACATAGGCTCTGTGTGAATCTGGTTGAGTCTGTATCTGCAGTGGGCAGCCAAGAGGGGCTGCTCTGCTGTTGCACTCTATAGGCTTCGTGTTATTCTGGGTAAGTCTGTGTCTGCACTCTATAGGCTCTGTGTTATTCTGGATGAGTCTGCATAGGCTCCGTGTGATTCTGGGTGAGTTTGTGTCTGCAGTGGTCAGCCAAGCGGGGCTGCTCTGCTGTTGCACTCTATAGGCTTCGTGTGATTATGGGTAAGTCTGTGTCTGCACTCTATAAGCTTTGTGTGACTCTGGGTGAGTCTGTGTCTGCAGCGGTCAGCCAAGAGGGGCTGCTCTGCTGTTGCACTCTATAGGCTTCGTGTGATTCTGGGTAAGTCTGTGTCTGCACTCTATAGGCTCTGTGTGATACTGGGTGATCCTGCATAGGCTCCTTGTGATTCTGGGTGAGTCTGTGTCTGCAGCGGTCAGCCAAGAGGGGTGCTCTGCTGTTGCACTCAATAGGCTTCGTGTGATTCTGAGTAAGTCTGTGTCTGCACTCTATTGGCTCTGTGTGATTCTGGGTGAGCCTACATAGGCTCTGTGTGACTCTGGTTGAGTCTGTATCTGCAGTGGTCAGCCAAGAGGGGCTGCTCTGCTGTTGCACTCTATAGGCTTCGTGTTATTCTGGGTAAGTCTGTGACTGCACTCTATAGGCTCTTTGTGATTCTGGGTGAGTCTGTAACTGCAATAATCAGCCAGGAGGGGCTGCTTTGCTGTTGCACTCTATAGGCTTTGTGTGATTCTGGGTTAGTTCGTGTCTGCACTCTATAGACTCTGTGTGATTCTGGGTGAGCCTGCATAGGCTCTGTGTGACTCTGGGTGAGTCTGTGTCTACAGTGGTCAGCCAAGAGGGGCTGCTCTGCTGTTCCACTCTATAGGCTTCGTGTGATTCTGGGTAAGTCTGTGTCTGCACTCTATAGGCTCTGTGTGATTTTGGGTGAGTCTGTGTCTGCAGTGGTCAGCCAAGAGGGGCTGCTCTGCTGTTGCACTCTATAGACTTCGTGTGATTCTGGGTAAGTCTGTGTCTGCACTCTATAGGCTCTGTGTGATTTTGGGTGAGTCTGAGTCTGTAGTGGTCAGCCAAGAGGGGCTGCTCTGCTGTTGCACTCTATAGGCTTTGTGTGATTCTGGGTAAGTCTGTGTCTGCACTCTATAGGTTCTGTGTGATTTTGGGTGAGTCTGTGTCTGCAGTGGTCCGCCAAGAGGGGCTGCTCTGCTGTTGCACTCTATAGGCTTCATGTGATTCTGGGTAAGTCTGTGTCTGCACTCTATAGTCTCTGTGTGATTCTGGGTGAGTCTGCAGCAGCTCCGTGTGATTCTGAGTGAGTCTGTGTCTGCACTCTATAGGCTTTGTTTGATTCTGGGTGATTCTGTGTCTGCAGTGGTTAGCCAAGAGAGGCTGCTCTTCTGTTGCACTCTATAGGCTTCGTGTGATTCTGGGTAAGTCTGTGTCTGCACTCTATAGGCTCTGTGTGATACTGGGTGATCCTGCATAGGCTCCTTGTGATTCTGGGTGAGTCTGTGTCTGCAGCGGTCAGCCAAGAGGGGTGCTCTGCTGTTGCACTCAATAGGCTTCGTGTGATTCTGAGTAAGTCTGTGTCTGCACTCTATTGGCTCTGTGTGATTCTGGGTGAGCCTACATAGGCTCTGTGTGACTCTGGTTGAGTCTGTATCTGCAGTGGTCAGCCAAGAGGGGCTGCTCTGCTGTTGCACTCTATAGGCTTCGTGTTATTCTGGGTAAGTCTGTGACTGCACTCTATAGGCTCTGTGTGATTCTGGGTGAGTCTGTAACTGCAATAATCAGCCAGGAGGGGCTGCTTTGCTGTTGCACTCTATAGGCTTCGTGTGATTCTGGGTTAGTTCGTGTCTGCACTCTATAGTCTCTGTGTGATTCTGGGTGAGTCTGTATAGGCTCCGTGTGATTCTGGGTGAGTCTGTGTCTGCAGCGGTCAGCCATGAGGGGCTGTTTTGCTGTTGCACTCTATAGGCTTTGTGTGATTCTGGGTAAGTCTGTGTCTGCACTCTATAGGCTCTGTGTTATTCTGGATGAGTCTGCATAGGCTCCGTGTGATTCTGGGTGAGTTTGTGTCTGCAGTGGTCAGCCAAGCGGGGCTGCTCTGGTGTTGCACTCTATAGGCTTCGTGTGATACTGGGTAAGTCTGTGTCTGCACTCTATAGGCTCTGTCTGATTCTGGGTGAGTCTGTGTCTGCAGTGGTTAGCCAAGAGAGGCTGCTCTGCTGTGGCACTCTATAGGCTTCGTGTGATTCTGGGTAAGTCTGTGTCTGCACTCTATAGGCTCTGTGTGATTCTGGGTGAGCCTGCGTAGACTCTGTGTGACTCTGGTTGAGTCTGTGTCTGCAGTGGTCAGCCACGAGGGGCTGTTCTGCTGTTGCACTCTATAGGCTTCGTGTTATTCTGGGTAAGTCTGTGACTGCACTCTATAGGCTCTTTGTGATTCTGGGTGAGTCTGTATCTGCAGTAATCAGCCAGGAGGGGCTGCTTTGCTGTTGCACTCTATAGGCTTCGTGTGATTCTGGGTTAGTTCGTGTCTTCACTATATAGACTCTGTGTGATTCTGGGTGAGCCTGCATACGCTCTGTGTGACTCTGGGTGAGTCTGTGTCTGCAGTGGTCAGCCAAGAGGGCCTGCTCTGCTGTTCCACTCTATAGGCTTCGTGAGATTCTGGGTAAGTCTGTGTTTGCACTCTATAGGCTTTTTGTGATTTTGGGTGAGTCTGTCTCTGCAGTGGTCAGCCAAGAGGGGCTGCTCTGCTGATGCACTCTATAGGCTTCGTGTGATTCTGGGTAAGTCTGTGTCTGCACTCTATAGGCTCTGTGTGATTTTGGGTGAGTCTGTGTCTGCAGTGGTCAGCCAAGAGGGGCTGCTCTGCTGTTGCACTCTATAGGCTTCATGTGATTCTGGGTAAGTCTGAGTCTGCACTCTATAGTCTCTGTGTGATTCTGGGTGAGCCTGCATAGGCTCCGTGTGATTCTGGGTGAGTCTGTGTCTGCAGCGGTCAGCCATGAGGGTCTACTCTGCTGTTGCACTCTATAGGCTTTGTGTGATTCTGGGTAAGTCTGTGTCTGCACTCTATAGGCTCTGTGTTATTCTGGGTGAGTCTGCATAGGCTCCGTGTGATTCTGGGTGAGTTTGTGTCTGCAGTGGTCAGCCAAGCGGGGCTGCTCTGCTGTTGCACTCTATAGGCTTCGTGTGATTATGGGTAAGTCTGAGTCTGCACTCTATATGCTCTGTGTGATTCAGGGTGAGCCTGCATAGACTCTGTGTGACTCTGGGTGAGTCTGTGTCTGCAGTGGTCAGCCACGAGGGGCTGCTCTGCTGTTGCACTCTATAGTCTTCGTGTGATTCTGGGTAAGTCTGTGTCTGCACTCTATAGGCTGTGTGATTTTCGGTGAGTCTGTGTCTGCAGTGGTCAGCCAAGAGGGGCTGCTCTGCTGTTGCACTCTATAGGCTTCGTGTGAATCTGGGTAAGACTGTGTCTGCACTCTATAGTCTCTGTGTGATTCTGGGTGAGTCTGTATAGGCTCCGTGTGATTCTGGGTGAGTCTGTGTCTGCAGCGGTCAGCCATGAGGGGCTGTTCTGCTGTTGCACTCTATAGGCTTTGTGTGATTCTGGGTAAGTCTGTGTCTGCACTCTATAGGCTCTGTGTTATTCTGGATGAGTCTGCATAGGCTCCGTGTGATTCTGGGTGAGTTTGTGTCTGCAGTGGTCAGCCAAGCGGGGCTGCTCTGCTGTTGCACTCTATAGGCTTCGTGTGATTCTGGGTAAGTCTGTGTCTGCACTCTATAGGCTCTGTGTGATTCTGGGTGAGTCTGTGTCTGCAGTGGTTAGCCAAGAGAGGCTGCTCTGCTGTGGCACTCTATAGGCTTCGTGTGATTCTGGGTAAGTCTGTGTCTGCACTCTATAGGCTCTGTGTCGATTCTGGGTGAGTCTGTGTCTGCAGTGGTTAGCCAAGAGAGGCTGCTCTGCTGTGGCACTCTATAGGCTTCGTGGGATTCTGGGTAAGTCTGTGTCTGCACTCTATAGGCTCTGTGTGATTCTGGGTGAGCCTGCATAGACTCCGTGTGACTCTTTGTGAGTCTTTGTCTGCAGTGGTCAGCCAGGAGAGGCTGTTCTGCTGTTGCACTCTATAGGCTTCGTGTGATTCTGGGTAAGTCTGTGTCTGCACTCTATGTGATTCTGGGTGAGTCTGTGTCTGCAGTGGTCAGCCAAGTGAGGCTGCTCTGCTGTTGCACTCAATAGGCTTCGTGTGATTCTGGGTAAGTCTGTGTCTGCACTCTATAGTTTCTGTGTGATTCTGGGTGATCCTGCATAGGCTCCGTGTGATTCTGGGTGAGTCTGTGTCTGCAGCGGTCAGCCAAGAGGGGCTGCTCTGCTGTTGCACTCTATAGGCTTCGTGTGATTCTGAGTAAGTCTGTGTCTGCACTCTATAAGCTTTGTGTGACTCTGGGTGAGTCTGTGTCTGCAGCGGTCGGCCAAGAGGGGCTGCTCTGCTGTTGCACTCTATAGGCTTCGTGTGATTATGGGTAAGTCTGTGTCTGCACTCTATAAGCTTTGTGTGACTCTGGGTGAGTCTGTGTCTGCAGCGGTCAGCCAAGAGGGGCTGCTCTGCTGTTGCACTCTATAGGCTTCGTGTGATTCTGGGTAAGTCTGTTTCTGCACTCTATAGGCTCTGTGTGATACTGGGTGATCCTGCATAGGCTCCTTGTGATTCTGGGTGAGTCTGTGTCTGCAGCGGTCAGCCAAGAGGGGTGCTCTGCTGTTGCACTCAATAGGCTTCGTGTGATTCTGAGTAAGTCTGTGTCTGCACTCTATTGGCTCTGTGTGATTCTGGGTGAGCCTACATAGGCTCTGTGTGATTCTGGGTGAGTCTGTGTCTGCAGCGGTCAGCCAAGAGGGGCTGCTCTGCTGTTGCACTCTATAGGCTTCGTGTGATTCTGAGTAAGTCTGTGTCTGCACTCTATTGGCTCTGTGTGATTCTGGGTGAGCCTACATAGGCTCTGTGTGACTTTGGATGAGTCTGTATCTGCAGTGGTCAAATTCACCCAGAGTCTGTGTCTGCACTCTATTGGCTCTGTGTGATTCTGGGTGAGCCTACATAGGCTCTGTGTGAATCTGGTTGAGTCTGTATCTGCAGTGGTCAGCCAAGAGGGGCTGCTCTGCTGTTGCACTCTATAGGCTTCGTGTTATTCTGGGTAAGTCTGTGTCTGCACTCTATAGGCTCTGTGTTATTCTGGATGAGTCTGCATAGGCTCCGTGTGATTCTGGGTGAGTTTGTGTCTGCAGTGGTCAGCCAAGCGGGGCTGCTCTGCTGTTGCACTCTATAGGCTTCGTGTGATTATGGGTAAGTCTGTGTCTGCACTCTATAAGCTTTGTGTGACTCTGGGTGAGTCTGTGTCTGCAGCGGTCAGCCAAGAGGGGCTGCTCTGCTGTTGCACTCTATAGGCTTCGTGTGATTCTGGGTAAGTCTGTGTCTGCACTCTATAGGCTCTGTGTGATACTGGGTGATCCTGCATAGGCTCCTTGTGATTCTGGGTGAGTCTGTGTCTGCAGCGGTCAGCCAAGAGGGGTGCTCTGCTGTTGCACTCAATAGGCTTCGTGTGATTCTGAGTAAGTCTGTGTCTGCACTCTATTGGCTCTGTGTGATTCTGGGTGAGCCTACATAGGCTCTGTGTGACTCTGGTTGAGTCTGTATCTGCAGTGGTCAGCCAAGAGGGGCTGCTCTGCTGTTGCACTCTATAGGCTTCGTGTTATTCTGGGTAAGTCTGTGACTGCACTCTATAGGCTCTGTGTGATTCTGGGTGAGTCTGTAACTGCAATAATCAGCCAGGAGGGGCTGCTTTGCTGTTGCACTCTATAGGCTTCGTGTGATTCTGGGTTAGTTCGTGTCTGCACTCTATAGACTCTGTGTGATTCTGGGTGAGCCTGCATAGGCTCTGTGTGACTCTGGGTGAGTCTGTGTCTACAGTGGTCAGCCAAGAGGGGCTGCTCTGCTGTTCCACTCTATAGGCTTCGTGTGATTCTGGGTAAGTCTGTGTCTGCACTCTATAGGCTCTGTGTGATTTTGGGTGAGTCTGTGTCTGCAGTGGTCAGCCAAGAGGGGCTGCTCTGCTGTTGCACTCTATAGGCTTCGTGTGATTCTGGGTAAGTCTGTGTCTGCACTCTATAGGCTCTGTGTGATTTTGGGTGAGTCTGTGTCTGCAGTGGTCAGCCAAGAGGGGCTGCTCTGCTGTTGCACTCTATAGGCTTCATGTGATTCTGGGTAAGTCTGTGTCTGCACTCTATAGTCTCTGTGTGATTCTGGGTGAGTCTGCAGCAGCTCCGTGTGATTCTGAGTGAGTCTGTGTCTGCACTCTATAGGCTTTGTTTGATTCTGGGTGATTCTGTGTCTGCAGTGGTTAGCCAAGAGAGGCTGCTCTTCTGTTGCACTCTCTAGGCTTCGTGTGATTCTGGGTAAGTCTGAGTCTGCACTCTATATGCTTTGTGTGATTCTGGGTGAGCCTGCATAGACTCTGTGTGACTCTGGGTGAGTCTGTGTCTGCAGTGGTCAGCCACGAGGGGCTGCTCTGCTGTTGCACTCTATAGTCTTCGTGTGATTCTGGGTAAGTCTGTGTCTGCACTCTATAGGCTGTGTGATTTTCGGTGAGTCTGTGTCTGCAGTGGTCAGCCAAGAGGGGCTGCTCTGCTGTTGCACTCTATAGGCTTCGTGTGAATCTGGGTAAGACTGTGTCTGCACTCTATAGTCTCTGTGTGATTCTGGGTGAGTCTGTATAGGCTCCGTGTGATTCTGGGTGAGTCTGTGTCTGCAGCGGTCAGCCATGAGGGGCTGTTCTGCTGTTGCACTCTATAGGCTTTGTGTGATTCTGGGTAAGTCTGTGTCTGCACTCTATAGGCTCTGTGTTATTCTGGATGAGTCTGCATAGGCTCCGTGTGATTCTGGGTGAGTTTGTGTCTGCAGAGGTCAGCCAAGCGGGGCTGCTCTGCTGTTGCACTCTATAGGCTTCGTGTGATTCTGGGTAAGTCTGTGTCTGCACTCTATAGGCTCTGTGTGATTCTGGGTGAGTCTGTGTCTGCAGTGGTTAGCCAAGAGAGGCTGCTCTGCTGTGGCACTCTATAGGCTTCGTGTGATTCTGGGTAAGTCTGTGTCTGCACTCTATAGGCTCTGTGTGATTCTGGGTGAGCCTGCGTAGACTCTGTGTGACTCTGGATGAGTCTGTGTCTGCAGTGGTCAGCCACGAGGGGCTGTTCTGCTGTTGCACTCTATAGGCTTCGTGTTATTCTGGGCAAGTCTGTGACTGCACTCTATAGGCTCTTTGTGATTCTGGGTGAGTCTGTATCTGCAGTAATCAGCCAGGAGGGGCTGCTTTGCTGTTGCACTCTATAGGCTTCGTGTGATTCTGGGTTAGTTCTTGTCTTCACTATATAGACTCTGTGTGATTCTGGGTGAGCCTGCATACGCTCTGTGTGACTCTGGGTGAGTCTGTGTCTGCAGTGGTCAGCCAAGAGGGGCTGCTCTGCTGTTCCACTCTATAGGCTTCGTGAGATTCTGGGTAAGTCTGTGTTTGCACTCTATAGGCTTTTTGTGATTTTGGGTGAGTCTGTCTCTGCAGTGGTCAGCCAAGAGGGGCTGCTCTGCTGATGCACTCTATAGGCTTCGTGTGATTCTGGGTAAGTCTGAGTCTGCACTCTATAGTCTCTGTGTGATTCTGGGTGAGCCTGCATAGGCTCCGTGTGATTCTGGGTGAGTCTGTGTCTGCAGCGGTCAGCCATGAGGGTCTACTCTGCTGTTGCACTCTATAGGCTTTGTGTGATTCTGGGTAAGTCTGTGTATGCACTCTATAGGCTCTGTGTTATTCTGGGTGAGTCTGCATAGGCTCCGTCGATTCTGGGTGAGTTTGTGTCTGCAGTGGTCAGCCAAGCGGGGCTGCTCTGCTGTTGCACTCTATAGGCTTCGTGTGATTCTGGGTTAGTCTGTGTCTGCACTCTATAGGCTCTGTGTCGATTCTGGGTGAGTCTGTGTCTGCAGTGGTTAGCCAAGAGAGGCTGCTCTGCTGTGGCACTCTATAGGCTTCGTGGGATTCTGCGTAAGTCTGTGTCTGCACTCTATAGGCTCTGTGTGATTCTGGGTGAGCCTGCATAGACTCTGTGTGACTCTGTGTGAGTCTTTGTCTGCAGTGGTCAGCCAGGAGAGGCTGTTGTGCTGTTGCACTCTATAGGCTTCGTGTGATTCTGGGTAAGTCTGTGTCTGCACTCTATGTGATTCTGGGTGAGTCTGTGTCTGCAGTGGTCAGCCAAGTGAGGCTGCTCTGCTGTTGCACTCAATAGGCTTCGTGTGATTCTGGGTAAGTCTGTGTCTGCACTCTATAGTTTCTGTGTGATTCTGGGTGATCCTGCATAGGCTCCATGTGATTCTGGGTGAGTCTGTGTCTGCAGCGGTCAGCCAAGAGGGGCTGCTCTGCTGTTGCACTCTATAGGCTTCGTGTGATTCTGAGTAAGTCTGTGTCTGCACTCTATAAGCTTTGTGTGACTCTGGGTGAGTCTGTGTCTGCAGCGGTCGGCCAAGAGGGGCTGCTCTGCTGTTGCACTCTATAGGCTTCGTGTGATTATGGGTAAGTCTGTGTCTGCACTCTATAAGCTTTGTGTGACTCTGGGTGAGTCTGTGTCTGCAGCGGTCAGCCAAGAAGGGCTGCTCTGCTGTTGCACTCTATAGGCTTCGTGTGATTCTGGGTAAGTCTGTGTCTGCACTCTATAGGCTCTGTGTGATACTGGGTGATCCTGCATAGGCTCCTTGTGATTCTGGGTGAGTCTGTGTCTGCAGCGGTCAGCCAAGAGGGGTGCTCTGCTGTTGCACTCAATAGGCTTCGTGTGATTCTGCATAAGTCTGTGTCTGCACTCTATTGGCTCTGTGTGATTCTGGGTGAGCCTACATAGGCTCTGTGTGATTCTGGGTGAGTCTGTGTCTGCAGCGGTCAGCCAAGAGGGGCTGCTCTGCTGTTGCACTCTATAGGCTTCGTGTGATTCTGAGTAAGTCTGTGTCTGCACTCTATTGGCTCTGTGTGATTCTGGGTGAGCCTACATAGGCTCTGTGTGACTTTGGATGAGTCTGTATCTGCAGTGGTCAAATTCACCCAGAGTCTGTGTCTGCACTCTATTGGCTCTGTGTGATTCTGGGTGAGCCTACATAGGCTCTGTGTGAATCTGGTTGAGTCTGTATCTGCAGTGGTCAGCCAAGAGGGGCTGCTCTGCTGTTGCACTCTATAGGCTTCGTGTTATTCTGGGTAAGTCTGTGTCTGCACTCTATAGGCTCTGTGTTATTCTGGATGAGTCTGCATAGGCTCCGTGTGATTCTGGGTGAGTTTGTGTCTGCAGTGGTCAGCCAAGCGGGGCTGCTCTGCTGTTGCACTCTATAGGCTTCGTGTGATTATGGGTAAGTCTGTGTCTGCACTCTATAAGCTTTGTGTGACTCTGGGTGAGTCTGTGTCTGCAGCGGTCAGCCAAGAGGGGCTGCTCTGCTGTTGCACTCTATAGGCTTCGTGTGATTCTGGGTAAGTCTGTGTCTGCACTCTATAGGCTCTGTGTGATACTGGGTGATCCTGCATAGGCTCCTTGTGATTCTGGGTGAGTCTGTGTCTGCAGCGGTCAGCCAAGAGGGGTGCTCTGCTGTTGCACTCAATAGGCTTCGTGTGATTCTGCGTAAGTCTGTGTCTGCACTCTATTGGCTCTGTGTGATTCTGGGTGAGCCTACATAGGCTCTGTGTGAATCTGGATGAGTCTGTATCTGCAGTGGTCAGCCAAGAGGGGCTGCTCTGCTGTTGCACTCTATAGGCTTCGTGTTATTCTGGGTAAGTCTGTGTCTGCACTCTATAGGCTCTGTGTTATTCTGGATGAGTCTGCAGTAATCAGCCAGGAGGGGCTGCTTTGCTGTTGCACTCTATAGGCTTCGTTTGATTCTGGGTAAGTCTGTGTCTGCACTCTATAGGCTCTGTGTGATTTTGGGTGATCCTACATTGGCTCCGTGTGATTCTGCGTGATTCTGTGTCTGCAGCAGTCAGCCAAGAGGGGCTGCTCTGCTGTTGCACTCTATAGGCTTCGTGTGATTCTGGGTAAGTCTGTGTATGCACTCTATTGGCTCTGTGTGATTCTGGGTGAGCCTACATAGGCTCTGTGTGACTCTGAGTGAGTCTGTATCTGCAGTGGTCAGCCAAGAGGGGCTGCTCTGCTGTTGCACTCTATAGGCTTCGTGTGATTCTGGGTAAGTCTGTGTCTGCACTCTGGGTGAGTCTGTGTCTGCAGCGGTCAGCCAAGAGGGGCTGCTCTGCTGTTGTACTCTATAGGCTTCGTGTGATTCTGAGTAAGTCTGTGTCTGCACTCTATAGGCTCTGTGTGATACTGGGTGATCCTGCATAGGCTCCGTGTGATTCTGGGTGAGTCTGTGTCTGCACTCTATAGGCTCTGTGTGATTCTGGGTGATCCTGCATAGGCTCCGTGTGATTCTGGGTGAGTCTGTGTCTGCAGCGGTCAGCCAAGAGGGGCTGCTCTGCTGTTGCACTCTATAGGCTTCGTGTGATTCTGGGTAAGTCTGTGTTTGAACTCTATTGGCTCTGTGTGATTCTGGGTGAGCCTACATAGGCTCTGTGTGACTGTGGATGAGTCTGTATCTGCAGTGGTCAAATTCACCCAGAGTCTGTGACTGCAGTCTATAGGCTCTGTGTGTTTTTGGGTGAGTCTGTGTCTGCAGTGGTCAGCCAAGAGGGGCTGCTCTGCTGTTGCACTCTATAGGCTTCGTGTGATTCTGGGTAAGTCTGTGTCTGCACTCTATAGGCTCTGTGTGATTTTGGGTGAGTCTGTGTCTGCAGTGGTCAGCCAAGAGGGGCTGCTCTGCTGTTGCACTCTATAGGCTTCATGTGATTCTGGGTAAGTCTGTGTCTGCACTCTATAGTCTCTGTGTGATTCTGGGTGAGTCTGCATAGGCTCCGTGTGATTCTGAGTGAGTCTGTGTCTGCACTCTATAGGCTTTGTTTGATTCTGGGTGATTCTGTGTCTGCAGTGGTTAGCCAAGAGGGGCTGCTCTGCTGTTGCACTCTATAGGCTTCGTGTGATTCTGGGTAAGTCTGTGTCTGCACTCTATAGGCTCTGTGTGACTCTGGGTGAGTCTGTGTCTGCAGTGGTCAGCCAAGAGGGGCTGCTCTGCTGTTGCACTCTATAGGCTTCGTGTGATTCTGGGTAAGTCTGTGTCTGCACTCTATAGGCTCTGTGTGACTCTGGGTGAGTCTGTGTCTGCAGTGGTCAGCCAAGAGGGGTTGCTCTGCTGTTGCACTCTATAGGCTTCCTGTGATTCTGGGTAAGTCTGAGTCTGCACTCTATATGCTCTGTGTGATTCTGGGTGAGCCTGCATAGACTCTGTGTGACTCTGGGTGAGTCTGTGTCTGCAGTGGTCAGCCACGAGGGGCTGTTCTGCTGTTGCACTCAATTGGCTTCGTGTGAATCTGGGTAAGACTGTGTCTGCACTCTATAGGCTGTGTGATTTTCGGTGAGACTGTGTCTGCAGTGGTCAGCCAAGAGGGGCTGCTCTGCTGTTGCACTCTATAGGCTTCGTGTGATTCTGGGTAAGTCTGTGTCTGCACTCTATAGGCTCTGTGTGATTCTGGGTGAGTCTGTGTCTGCAGTGGTTAGCCAAGAGAGGCTGCTCTGCTGTGGCACTCTATAGGCTTCGTGTGATTCTGGGTAAGTCTGTGTCTGCACTCTATAGGCTCTGTGTGATTCTGGGTGAGCCTGCGTAGACTATGTGTGACTCTGGGTAAGTCTGTGTCTGCAGTGGTCAGCCACGAAGGGCTGTTCTGCTGTTGCACTCTATAGGCTTCGTGTTATTCTGGGTAAGTCTGTGTCTGCACTCTATAGTCTCTTTGTGATTCTGGGTGAGTCTGTATCTGCAGTAATCAGCCAGGAGGGGCTGCTTTGCTGTTGCACTCTATAGGCTTCGTGCGATTCTGGGTTAGTTCGTGTCTGCACTATTTAGACTCTGTGTGATTCTGGGTGAGCCTGCATAGGCTCTGTGTGACTCTGGATGAGTCTGTGTCTGCAGTGGTCAGCCAAGAGGGGCTGCTCTGCTGTTCCACTCTATAGGCTTCGTGAGATTCTGGGTAAGTCTGTGTTTGCACTCTATAGGCTTTTTGTGATTTTGGGTGAGTCTGTCTCTGCAGTGGTCAGCCAAGAGGGGCTGCTCTGCTGTTGCACTCTATAGGCTTCGTGTGATTCTGGGTAAGTCTGTGTCTGCACTCTATAGGCTCTGTGTGATTTTGGGTGAGTCTGTGTCTGCAGTGGTCAGCCAAGAGGGGCTGCTCTGCTGTTGCACTCTATAGGCTTCATGTGATTCTGGGTAAGTCTGTGTCTGCACTCTATAGTCTCTGTGTGATTCTGGGTGAGTCTGCATAGGTTCCGTGTGATTCTGGGTGAGTCTGTGTCTGCACTCTATAGGGTTTGTGTGATTCTGGATGATTCTGTGTCTGCAGTGGTCAGCCAAGAGGGGCTGCTCTGCTGTTGAACACTATAGGCTTCGTGTGATTCTGGGTAAATCTGTGTCTGCACTCTATAGGCTCTATGCAGTCTATGCAGGTGAGCCAGCATAGGCTCTGTGTGACTCTGGGTGAGTCTGTGTCTGCAGTGGTCAGCCACGAGGGGCTGTTCTGCTGTTGCACTCTATAGGTTTCGTGTGAATCTGGGTAAGACTGTGTCTGCACTCCATAGGCTCTGTGTGATTCTGGGTGAGTCTGTGTCTGCAGTGGTCAGGCAAGAGGAGCTGCTCTGCTGTTGCACTCTATAGGCTTCGTGTGAATCTGGGTAAGACTGTGTCTGCACTCTATAGTCTCTGTGTGATTCTGGGTGAGTCTGCATAGGCTCCGTGTGATTCTGGGTGAGTCTGTGTCTGCAGCGGTCAGCCAAGAGGGGCTGCTCTGCTGTTGCACTCTATAGGCTTCGTGTGATTCTGGGTAAGTCTGTGTCTGCACTCTATTGGCTCTGTGTGATTCTGGGTGAGCCTACATAGGCTCTGTGTGACTCTGGGTGAGTCTGTATCTGCAGTGGTCAGCCAAGAGGGGCTGCTCTGCTGTTGTACTCTATAGGCTTCGTGTTATTCTGGGTAAGTCTGTGACTGCACTCTATAGGCTCTGTATGATTCTGGGTGAGCCTACATAGGCTCTGTGTGACTCTGGGTGAGTCTGTATCTGCAGTAGTCAGCCAGGAGGGGCTGATTTGCTGTTGCACTCTATAGGATTCGTGTGATTCTGGGTAAGTCTGTTTCTGCACTCTATAGGCTCTGTGTGATTCTGGGTGAGTCTGTGTCTGCAGTGGTCAGCCAAGTGAGGCTGCTCTGCTGTTGCACTCAATAGGCTTCGTGTGATTCTGGGTAAGTCTGTGTCTGCACTCTAATGGCTCTGTGTGATTCTAGGTGAGCCTACATAGGCTCTGTGTGACTCTGGGTGAGTCTGTGTCTGCAGCGGTCAGCCAAGAGGGGCTGCTCTGCTGTTGCACTCTATAGGCTTCGTGTGATTCTGGGTAAGTCTGTGTCTGCACTCTATAGGCTCTGTGTGATTCTGGGTGATCCTGCATAGGCTCCGTGTGATTCTGGGTGAGTCTGTATCTGAAGTGGTCAGCCAAGAGGGGCTGCTCTGCTGTTGCACTCTATAGGCTTCGTGTTATTCTGGGTAAGTCTGTGACTGCACTCTATAGGCTCTGTGTTATTCTGGATGAGTCTGTATCTGCAGTAATCAGCCAGGAGGGGCTGCTTTGCTGTTGCACTCTATAGGCTTCGTGTGATTCTGGATAAGTCTATGTCTCCACTCTATAGGCTCTGTGTGATTTTGGGTGAGTCTGTGTCTGCAGTGGTAAGCCAAGAGGGGCTGCTCTGCTGTTGCACTCTATAGACTTCGTGTGATTCTGGGTAAGTCTGTGTCTGCACTCTATAGGCTCTGTGTGATTTTGGGTGAGTCTGTGTCTGCACTGGTCAGCCAAGAGGGGCTGCTCTGCTGTTGCACTCTATAGCCTTCGTGTGATTCTGGGTAAGTCTGTGTCTGCACTCTATAGGCTCTGTGTGATTTTGGGTGAGTCTGTGTCTGCACTGGTCAGCCAAGAGGGGCTGCTCTGCTGTTGAACACTATAGGCTTCGTGTGATTCTGGGTAAATCTGTGTCTGCACTCTATAGGCTCTATGCACTCTATGCAGGTGAGCCAGCATAGGCTCTGTGTGACTCTGGGTGAGTCTGTGTCTGCAGTGGTCAGGCAAGAGGAGCTGCTCTGCTGTTGCACTCTATAGGCTTCGTGTGAATCTGGGTAAGACTGTGTCTGCACTCTATAGTCTCTGTGTGATTCTGGGTGAGTCTGCATAGGCTCTGTGTGACTTTGGATGAGTCTGTGTCTGCAGTGGTCAGGCAAGAGGAGCTGCTCTGCTGTTGCACTCTATAGGCTTCGTGTGAATCTGGGTAAGACTGTGTCTGCACTCCATAGGCTCTGTGTGATTCTGGGTGAGTCTGTGTCTGCAGTGGTCAGGCAAGAGGAGCTGCTCTGCTGTTGCACTCTATAGGCTTCGTGTGAATCTGGGTAAGACTGTGTCTGCACTCTATAGTCTCTGTGTGATTCTGGGTGAGTCTGCATAGGCTCTGTGTGACTTTGGATGAGTCTGTGTCTGCAGTGGTCAGGCAAGAGGAGCTGCTCTGCTGTTGCACTCTATAGGCTTCGTGTGAATCTGGGTAAGACTGTGTCTGCACTCTATTGGCTCTGTGTGATTCTGGGTGAGCCTACATAGGCTCTCTGTGTCTTTGGATGAGTCTGTATCTGCAGTGGTCAAATTCACCCAGAGTCTGTGTCTGCACTCTATT
This sequence comes from Darevskia nairensis, assembly GCA_034642065.1. Lineage (NCBI taxonomy): Eukaryota > Metazoa > Chordata > Lepidosauria > Squamata > Lacertidae > Darevskia > Darevskia nairensis. The sequence goes on along the minus strand of JAWWNI010000152.1, from coordinate 160,474 downwards.
GGCTCTGTGTGATTCTGGGTGAGCCTACATAGGCTCTGTGTGACTCTGGGTGAGTCTGTATCTGCAGTGGTCAGCCAAGAGGGGCTGCTCTGCTGTCGCACTCTATAGGCTTCGTGTTATTCTGGGTGAGTCTGTGTCTGCAGTGGTCAGCCAAGAGGGGTTGCTCTGCTGTTGCACTCTATAGGCTTCCTGTGATTCTGGGTAAGTCTGAGTCTGCACTCTATATGCTCTGTGTGATTCTGGGTGAGCCTGCATAGACTCTGTGTGACTCTGGGTGAGTCTGTGTCTGCAGTGGTCAGCCACGAGGGGCTGTTCTGCTGTTGCACTCAATTGGCTTCGTGTGAATCTGGGTAAGACTGTGTCTGCACTCTATAGGCTGTGTGATTTTCGGTGAGACTGTGTCTGCAGTGGTCAGCCAAGAGGGGCTGCTCTGCTGTTGCACTCTATAGGCTTCGTGTGATTCTGGGTAAGTCTGTGTCTGCACTCTATAGGCTCTGTGTGATTCTGGGTGAGTCTGTGTCTGCAGTGGTTAGCCAAGAGAGGCTGCTCTGCTGTGGCACTCTATAGGCTTCGTGTGATTCTGGGTAAGTCTGTGTCTGCACTCTATAGGCTCTGTGTGATTCTGGGTGAGCCTGCGTAGACTATGTGTGACTCTGGGTAAGTCTGTGTCTGCAGTGGTCAGCCACGAAGGGCTGTTCTGCTGTTGCACTCTATAGGCTTCGTGTTATTCTGGGTAAGTCTGTGTCTGCACTCTATAGTCTCTTTGTGATTCTGGGTGAGTCTGTATCTGCAGTAATCAGCCAGGAGGGGCTGCTTTGCTGTTGCACTCTATAGGCTTCGTGCGATTCTGGGTTAGTTCGTGTCTGCACTATTTAGACTCTGTGTGATTCTGGGTGAGCCTGCATAGGCTCTGTGTGACTCTGGATGAGTCTGTGTCTGCAGTGGTCAGCCAAGAGGGGCTGCTCTGCTGTTCCACTCTATAGGCTTCGTGAGATTCTGGGTAAGTCTGTGTTTGCACTCTATAGGCTTTTTGTGATTTTGGGTGAGTCTGTCTCTGCAGTGGTCAGCCAAGAGGGGCTGCTCTGCTGTTGCACTCTATAGGCTTCGTGTGATTCTGGGTAAGTCTGTGTCTGCACTCTATAGGCTCTGTGTGATTTTGGGTGAGTCTGTGTCTGCAGTGGTCAGCCAAGAGGGGCTGCTCTGCTGTTGCACTCTATAGGCTTCATGTGATTCTGGGTAAGTCTGTGTCTGCACTCTATAGTCTCTGTGTGATTCTGGGTGAGTCTGCATAGGTTCCGTGTGATTCTGGGTGAGTCTGTGTCTGCACTCTATAGGGTTTGTGTGATTCTGGATGATTCTGTGTCTGCAGTGGTCAGCCAAGAGGGGCTGCTCTGCTGTTGAACACTATAGGCTTCGTGTGATTCTGGGTAAATCTGTGTCTGCACTCTATAGGCTCTATGCAGTCTATGCAGGTGAGCCAGCATAGGCTCTGTGTGACTCTGGGTGAGTCTGTGTCTGCAGTGGTCAGCCACGAGGGGCTGTTCTGCTGTTGCACTCTATAGGTTTCGTGTGAATCTGGGTAAGACTGTGTCTGCACTCCATAGGCTCTGTGTGATTCTGGGTGAGTCTGTGTCTGCAGTGGTCAGGCAAGAGGAGCTGCTCTGCTGTTGCACTCTATAGGCTTCGTGTGAATCTGGGTAAGACTGTGTCTGCACTCTATAGTCTCTGTGTGATTCTGGGTGAGTCTGCATAGGCTCCGTGTGATTCTGGGTGAGTCTGTGTCTGCAGCGGTCAGCCAAGAGGGGCTGCTCTGCTGTTGCACTCTATAGGCTTCGTGTGATTCTGGGTAAGTCTGTGTCTGCACTCTATTGGCTCTGTGTGATTCTGGGTGAGCCTACATAGGCTCTGTGTGACTCTGGGTGAGTCTGTATCTGCAGTGGTCAGCCAAGAGGGGCTGCTCTGCTGTTGTACTCTATAGGCTTCGTGTTATTCTGGGTAAGTCTGTGACTGCACTCTATAGGCTCTGTATGATTCTGGGTGAGCCTACATAGGCTCTGTGTGACTCTGGGTGAGTCTGTATCTGCAGTAGTCAGCCAGGAGGGGCTGATTTGCTGTTGCACTCTATAGGATTCGTGTGATTCTGGGTAAGTCTGTTTCTGCACTCTATAGGCTCTGTGTGATTCTGGGTGAGTCTGTGTCTGCAGTGGTCAGCCAAGTGAGGCTGCTCTGCTGTTGCACTCAATAGGCTTCGTGTGATTCTGGGTAAGTCTGTGTCTGCACTCTAATGGCTCTGTGTGATTCTAGGTGAGCCTACATAGGCTCTGTGTGACTCTGGGTGAGTCTGTGTCTGCAGCGGTCAGCCAAGAGGGGCTGCTCTGCTGTTGCACTCTATAGGCTTCGTGTGATTCTGGGTAAGTCTGTGTCTGCACTCTATAGGCTCTGTGTGATTCTGGGTGATCCTGCATAGGCTCCGTGTGATTCTGGGTGAGTCTGTATCTGAAGTGGTCAGCCAAGAGGGGCTGCTCTGCTGTTGCACTCTATAGGCTTCGTGTTATTCTGGGTAAGTCTGTGACTGCACTCTATAGGCTCTGTGTTATTCTGGATGAGTCTGTATCTGCAGTAATCAGCCAGGAGGGGCTGCTTTGCTGTTGCACTCTATAGGCTTCGTGTGATTCTGGATAAGTCTATGTCTCCACTCTATAGGCTCTGTGTGATTTTGGGTGAGTCTGTGTCTGCAGTGGTAAGCCAAGAGGGGCTGCTCTGCTGTTGCACTCTATAGACTTCGTGTGATTCTGGGTAAGTCTGTGTCTGCACTCTATAGGCTCTGTGTGATTTTGGGTGAGTCTGTGTCTGCACTGGTCAGCCAAGAGGGGCTGCTCTGCTGTTGCACTCTATAGCCTTCGTGTGATTCTGGGTAAGTCTGTGTCTGCACTCTATAGGCTCTGTGTGATTTTGGGTGAGTCTGTGTCTGCACTGGTCAGCCAAGAGGGGCTGCTCTGCTGTTGAACACTATAGGCTTCGTGTGATTCTGGGTAAATCTGTGTCTGCACTCTATAGGCTCTATGCACTCTATGCAGGTGAGCCAGCATAGGCTCTGTGTGACTCTGGGTGAGTCTGTGTCTGCAGTGGTCAGGCAAGAGGAGCTGCTCTGCTGTTGCACTCTATAGGCTTCGTGTGAATCTGGGTAAGACTGTGTCTGCACTCTATAGTCTCTGTGTGATTCTGGGTGAGTCTGCATAGGCTCTGTGTGACTTTGGATGAGTCTGTGTCTGCAGTGGTCAGGCAAGAGGAGCTGCTCTGCTGTTGCACTCTATAGGCTTCGTGTGAATCTGGGTAAGACTGTGTCTGCACTCCATAGGCTCTGTGTGATTCTGGGTGAGTCTGTGTCTGCAGTGGTCAGGCAAGAGGAGCTGCTCTGCTGTTGCACTCTATAGGCTTCGTGTGAATCTGGGTAAGACTGTGTCTGCACTCTATAGTCTCTGTGTGATTCTGGGTGAGTCTGCATAGGCTCTGTGTGACTTTGGATGAGTCTGTGTCTGCAGTGGTCAGGCAAGAGGATTTGCTCTGCTGTTGCACTCTATAGGCTTCGTGTGAATCTGGGTAAGACTGTGTCTGCACTCTATTGGCTCTGTGTGATTCTGGGTGAGCCTACATAGGCTCTCTGTGTCTTTGGATGAGTCTGTATCTGCAGTGGTCAAATTCACCCAGAGTCTGTGTCTGCACTCTATTGGCTCTGTGTGATTCTGGGTGAGCCTACATAGGCTCTGTGTGACTCTGGGTGAGTCTGTATCTGCAGTGGTCAGCCAAGAGGGGCTGCTCTGCTGTCGCACTCTATAGGCTTCGTGTTATTCTGGGTGAGTCTGTGTCTGCAGTGGTCAGGCAAGAGGAGCTGCTCTGCTGTTGCACTCTATAGGCTTCGTGTGAATCTGGGTAAGACTGTGTCTGCACTCTATAGTCTCTGTGTGATTCTGGGTGAGTCTGCATAGGCTCCGTGTGATTCTGGGTGAGTCTGTGTCTGCAGCGGTCAGCCAAGAGGGGCTGCTCTGCTGTTGCACTCTATAGGCTTCGTGTGATTCTGGGTAAGTCTGTGTCTGCACTCTATTGGCTCTGTGTGATTCTGGGTGAGCCTACATAGGCTCTGTGTGACTCTGGGTGAGTCTGTATCTGCAGTGGTCAGCCAAGAGGGGCTGCTCTGCTGTTGTACTCTATAGGCTTCGTGTTATTCTGGGTAAGTCTGTGACTGCACTCTATAGGCTCTGTATGATTCTGGGTGAGCCTACATAGGCTCTGTGTGACTCTGGGTGAGTCTGTATCTGCAGTAGTCAGCCAGGAGGGGCTGATTTGCTGTTGCACTCTATAGGATTCGTGTGATTCTGGGTAAGTCTGTTTCTGCACTCTATAGGCTCTGTGTGATTCTGGGTGAGTCTGTGTCTGCAGTGGTCAGCCAAGTGAGGCTGCTCTGCTGTTGCACTCAATAGGCTTCGTGTGATTCTGGGTAAGTCTGTGTCTGCACTCTAATGGCTCTGTGTGATTCTAGGTGAGCCTACATAGGCTCTGTGTGACTCTGGGTGAGTCTGTGTCTGCAGCGGTCAGCCAAGAGGGGCTGCTCTGCTGTTGCACTCTATAGGCTTCGTGTGATTCTGGGTAAGTCTGTGTCTGCACTCTATAGGCTCTGTGTGATTCTGGGTGATCCTGCATAGGCTCCGTGTGATTCTGGGTGAGTCTGTATCTGAAGTGGTCAGCCAAGAGGGGCTGCTCTGCTGTTGCACTCTATAGGCTTCGTGTTATTCTGGGTAAGTCTGTGACTGCACTCTATAGGCTCTGTGTTATTCTGGATGAGTCTGTATCTGCAGTAATCAGCCAGGAGGGGCTGCTTTGCTGTTGCACTCTATAGGCTTCGTGTGATTCTGGATAAGTCTATGTCTCCACTCTATAGGCTCTGTGTGATTTTGGGTGAGTCTGTGTCTGCAGTGGTAAGCCAAGAGGGGCTGCTCTGCTGTTGCACTCTATAGACTTCGTGTGATTCTGGGTAAGTCTGTGTCTGCACTCTATAGGCTCTGTGTGATTTTGGGTGAGTCTGTGTCTGCACTGGTCAGCCAAGAGGGGCTGCTCTGCTGTTGCACTCTATAGCCTTCGTGTGATTCTGGGTAAGTCTGTGTCTGCACTCTATAGGCTCTGTGTGATTTTGGGTGAGTCTGTGTCTGCACTGGTCAGCCAAGAGGGGCTGCTCTGCTGTTGAACACTATAGGCTTCGTGTGATTCTGGGTAAATCTGTGTCTGCACTCTATAGGCTCTATGCACTCTATGCAGGTGAGCCAGCATAGGCTCTGTGTGACTCTGGGTGAGTCTGTGTCTGCAGTGGTCAGGCAAGAGGAGCTGCTCTGCTGTTGCACTCTATAGGCTTCGTGTGAATCTGGGTAAGACTGTGTCTGCACTCTATAGTCTCTGTGTGATTCTGGGTGAGTCTGCATAGGCTCTGTGTGACTTTGGATGAGTCTGTGTCTGCAGTGGTCAGGCAAGAGGAGCTGCTCTGCTGTTGCACTCTATAGGCTTCGTGTGAATCTGGGTAAGACTGTGTCTGCACTCCATAGGCTCTGTGTGATTCTGGGTGAGTCTGTGTCTGCAGTGGTCAGGCAAGAGGAGCTGCTCTGCTGTTGCACTCTATAGGCTTCGTGTGAATCTGGGTAAGACTGTGTCTGCACTCTATAGTCTCTGTGTGATTCTGGGTGAGTCTGCATAGGCTCTGTGTGACTTTGGATGAGTCTGTGTCTGCAGTGGTCAGGCAAGAGGAGCTGCTCTGCTGTTGCACTCTATAGCCTTCGTGTGATTCTGGGTAAGTCTGTGTCTGCACTCTATAGGCTCTGTGTGATTTTGGGTGAGTCTGTGTCTGCACTGGTCAGCCAAGAGGGGCTGCTCTGCTGTTGAACACTATAGGCTTCGTGTGATTCTGGGTAAATCTGTGTCTGCACTCTATAGGCTCTATGCACTCTATGCAGGTGAGCCAGCATAGGCTCTGTGTGACTCTGGGTGAGTCTGTGTCTGCAGTGGTCAGGCAAGAGGAGCTGCTCTGCTGTTGCACTCTATAGGCTTCGTGTGAATCTGGGTAAGACTGTGTCTGCACTCTATAGTCTCTGTGTGATTCTGGGTGAGTCTGCATAGGCTCCGTGTGATTCTGGGTGAGTCTGTGTCTGCAGCGGTCAGCCAAGAGGGGCTGCTCTGCTGTTGCACTCTATAGGCTTCGTGTGATTCTGCCTAAGTCTGTGTCTGCACTCTATTGGCTCTGTGTGATTCTGGGTGAGCCTACATAGGCTCTGTGTGACTCTGGGTGAGTCTGTATCTGCAGTGGTCAGCCAAGAGAGGGTGCTCTGCTGTTGCACTCTATAGGCTTCGTGTGATTCTGGGTAATTCTGTGTCTGCACTCTATATGCTCTGTGTGTTTCTTGGTGAGCCTGCATAGGCTCTGTGTGACTCTGGGTGAGTCTGTGTCTGCAGTGGTCAGCCAAGAGGGGCTGCTCTGCTGTTGCACTCTATAGGCTTCGTGTGATTCTGGGTAAGTCTGTGTCTGCACTCTATAGGCTCTGTGTGATTTTGGGTGAGTCTGTGTCTGCAGTGGTCAGCCAAGAGGGGCTTCTCTGCTGTTGCACTCTATAGGCTTCTGTCGTGTCCCCAATGATAACTGAAGCCAGCTGTCAAGAACGCACGCCACTCCGAGAAGTCAGCGGAAGAAGTCTTGAAGTTTATTGTACAGCACACAGAGAAACGTGGAAAGTCCGTGAGGATTCTGAGGAGGCCATCTCAGAATCCCCCTTTAATACACCTTGCTGTGTGACTCCCAATTCCCCCCTCCCTTCTGCCCTAAAGGTCCGGGGGCGATCCACTTCCCCACCCAGGATGGCTTGGACAAAAGAGTTAACTGCTCTGGTCTACCTGCACTATTCATGGGTGCTTTTTACATTGTTATTGTGATGCTGCCGGTTCCGCCACTGATGGCTCGTTAGCGGTCGTTATCGCCCATCCTGGGGTTGTTTACCCCGTGGGGCATGCCTGGGCGAGGTCGGGCCTTGCTGCGCTCGTTTTAACCCCTGCGTGCCTGGCTCCGCTGTTGCCCCCTTTCCTGGCCCGCTGCATGGTTCCCCTTCCTGGCGCCCGCATGGCGCGACCCCACTGTCTAGTCGGGTCGCGACATCCTGCCCCCCCGAAACTGACACCCCCCTCCCCTGGGGAGCGTCCTGGGTCCCGGGGCCCCCCGGCCGGTTCGGCCACTGCTGGTGGAATCTCTTGACCAGCTGTGGGGCCAGAACGTCCGACGCCCACACCCATTCTCGGTCCCCCGTTGCGAAGTCCTTCCACTCCACCAGGTACTGCAGACGCCCTCTGTGGAATCCGGAGTCCAAAATGTCCTTGACCTCATGGTGCTCCCCTCCCGCCAGGATCAGCGGGGTGGGTGGCGCCGCCACGGGGTGCCAACCGTCGTCCTCCGGGGACTTCTTCAGCAAGCTGAAGTGGAACACCGGGTGTATCTGTCGCAAGTTCTTTGGGAGTTCCAGCTTCGCAGAAACTCCGTTGATTACCTCTAACACTTTAAACGGGCCCAAGTACCGGGGCCCGTGTTTCTTGCTGGGGAGGCCCAGCTTCAGATGCCGCGTGGACAGGTAGACCCGGCACCCCGCTTTGATGTCCCCCGCCGGTCTCCTTCGCTGGTCCGCCGTCCTCTTCTGCGCCGCCTTGACCTCCAGCAGTTGTTCCCGAAGGGACTCCCAGCACCTGGCCGTCCTCTCTCTCCACTTTCCGAGCTCCTCCGGCTCCCGGGCGGTGGGCTCCCCCAAGTCCGGCAGGTGCCTCAGGTCGGTCCCGTAGACCACGGCGAAGGGGGACATCTCCGTGCTGCTGTGTACGGAGTTATTATAAGCGAACTCCGCCAACGGAAGCAGCTGTGACCAGTCGTCCTGCTGGTAGCAGCCAAAACATCGCAGGTACTGCTCCAGCACCTGGTTGACACGTTCCGTCTGTCCGTCAGTCTGGGGGTGGTAGGCCGAGCTGAGTCCCTGCTCGATCCCCAGCAATCCCAGGAACGCCTTCCAAAATCGGGACACAAACTGGGAGCCGCAGTCGGAAATGACCTTGTCTGGAACCCCATGGAGCCGGAAGATGTGCTCCATGAACAGCTTTGCCACCTGGGTGGCGGTAGGCAGTGAGGCGCAGGGCACGAAATGGGCTTGCTTGGAGAACAGGTCCACCACGACCCATATTGCTGTTTTGCCTCGGCTGGGTGGCAGATCCGTAATAAAGTCCATGGAGATCACCGACCAGGGTCGAGGTGGGACCTCCAGGGGCTGTAGGAGGCCCTGCGGCTTGCCCACTGCCGGCTTGCAGGTGAGGCAGATGGGGCAGCCCGCAACGTAGTCCTTGACATCTTTACGGAGCGTGGGCCACCAGAAGCTCCGCCGAACCAGCTTCCACGTCTTGACGAAGCCGAAGTGCCCAGCCGCTTTGGCGTCGTGGCATGCTTCCAGGGCGGCCCTCCGGAGGGGTTCCGGGATGTACGCGGCGCTCCCTCTTTGCCAGATGTCCCCTTCCAGTGTCAAGGAGTCCCGCAGGTTCTGTAGTTCCGTGTCTGTCGGATACGCTGCCACTAGTCTGTCCCGGGGGGGGGTGTCCCAACTTGACCCCCTGTCTGTCCCTCTTCCCTCCTAGCCTGGTTACGGGTGGTGACGGCTCGGGCTAAGTGTTTGTCCTCAAATAGCGGACGCATCTCTGTGCGGACGTCCGCCTCGTACTGGGGCAGGCGAGACAGGGCGTCCGCGAGGAAGTTGTCCTTCCCGGGGATGTGGCTTAGCTGGAAATCGTACCGGGAGAAGAACTCTGCCCACCGCATGTGCTTGGCGGTCAGCTTCCGCGGCTGTCGGAGGGCCTCGAGGTTGCGGTGGTCTGTCCAGACCTCGAATGGTTCCCTTGCCCCCTCCAGCCAGTGCCTCCACTCCTCAAGCGCCATGCGGATGGCCGCTGCCTCCTTCTCCCAGGTAGACCAGTTCCTTTCCACCTTCCCAAACTTCCGGGACAGGTACGCTCTGGGCCTCAGACGGCCCTCCCCGTCCCTCTGCAGGAGTACCGCTCCCATGGCCACATCACTAGCGTCTACAGAGTACAGACACAGACTTACCCAGAATCACACGAAGCCTATAGTGTTCAACAGCAGAGCAGCCCCTCTTGCCTGACCACTGCAGACACAGACTCACCCAGAGTAACACAGAGCCTATGCAGGCTCACCAAGAATCACACAGAGCATATAGAGTGCAGACACAGAATTACCCAGAATCACACGAAGCCTATAGAGTGCAACAGCAGAGCACCCTCTCTTGGCTAACCACTGCAGACACAGACTCAACCAGAATCACACAGAGCCTATAGAGTGCAGACACAGACTTACCCAGAATAACACGAAGCCTATTGAGTGCAACAGCGGAGACGCCTCACTTGGCTGACCACTGCAGACACAGACTCACCCAGAATCACACAGAGCCTATAGAGTGGAGACACAGACTTACCCAGAATCACACGAAACCTATAGAGTGCAAAAGCAGAGCAGCCCCTCTTGGCTGACCACTGCAGACACAATCTCGCCCAGAATCACACAGAGCCTAAAGAGTACAGACACAGACTTACCCAGAATCACAGGAAGCCTATAGAGTGCAACAGCAGAACAGCCCCTCGTGGCTGACCACTGCAGACACAAACCCCACCAGAGTCACACAGAGCCTTTGTAGGCTCACCCAGAATCACACGAAGCCTATTGAGTGCAACAGCATAGCAGCCTCACTTGGCTGACTTACTGCAGACACAAACTCGCACAGAATCACACAGAGCCTATAGAGTGCAGACACAGACTCGCCCAGAATCACACAGAGCCTATAGAGTGCAGACACAGTCTCACCAAGAATCACACAGAGCCTAAAGAGTGCAACAGCAGAGCAACCCCTCTTGGCTGACCACTGCAGACACAATCTCGCACAGAATCACACAGAGCCTAAAGAGTGCAGACACAGACTTACCCAGAATCACACGAAGCCTACAGTGTTCAACAGCAGAGCAGCCCCTCGTGGCTGACCACTGCAGACACAGACTCACCCAGAATCACACAGAGCCTATAGAGTGGAGACACAGTCTCACCAAGAATCACACAGAGCCTAAAGAGTGCAACAGCAGAGCAGACCACTGCAGACACAATCTCGCCCAGAATCACACAGAGCCTAAAGAGTGCAGACACAGACTTACCCAGAATCACAGGAAGCCTATAGAGTGCAACAGCAGAACAGCCCCTCGTGGCTGACCACTGCAGACACAGACTCACCCAGAGTCACACAGAGCCTATAGAGTGCAGACACAAACTTACCCAGAATCACACGAAGCCTATAGAGTGCAACAGCAGAGCAGCCTCTCTTGGCTAACCACTGCAGACACAGACTCACCCAGAATCACACAGAGCATAGAGTGCAGACACAGACTTACCCAGAATCACACGAAGCCTATAGAGTGCAATAGCAGAGCAGCCCCTCTTGGCTGACCACTGCAGACACAAACTCACCCAGAATCACACGGAGCCTATGCAGACTCACCCAGAATCACACAGAGACTATAGAGTGCAGACACAGTCTTACCCAGATTCACACGAAGCCTATAGAGTGCAACATCAGAGCAGCCCCTCTTGGCTGACCACTGCAGACACAGACTCACACAGTCACACAGAGCCTATGTAGGCTCACCCAGAATCACACAGAGCCAATAGAGTACAGACACGAACTAACCCAGAATCACACGAAGCCTATAGAGTGCAACAGCAAAGCAGCCCCTCCTGGCTGACTACTGCAGATACAGACTCACCCAGAGTCACACAGAGCCTATGTAGGCTCACCCAGAATCATACAGAGCCTATAGAGTGCAGTCACAGACTTACCCAGAATCACACGAAGCCTATAGAGTGCAACAGCAGAGCAGCCCCTCTTGGCTGACCGCTGCAGACACAGACTCACCCAGAATCACACGGAGCCTATGCAGACTCACCCAGAATCACACAGAGACTATAGAGTGCAGACACAGTCTTACCCAGATTCACACGAAGCCTATAGAGTGCAACAGCAGAGCAGCTCCTCTTGCCTGACCACTGCAGACACAGACTCACCCAGAATCACACAGAGCCTATGGAGTGCAGACACAGTCTTACCCAGATTCACACGAAGCCTATAGAGTGCAACAGCCGAACAGCCCCTCGTGGCTGACCACTGCAGACACAGACTCACCCAGAGTCACACAGAGCCTATGCTGGCTCACCTGCATAGAGTGCATAGAGCCTATAGAGTGCAGACACAGATTTACCCAGAATCACACGAAGCCTATAGTGTTCAACAGCAGAGCAGCCCCTCTTGCCTGACCACTGCAGACACAGACTCACCCAGAATCACACGGAGCCTGTGCAGACTCACGCAGAATCACACAGAGACTATAGAGTGCAGGCACAGACTTACCCAGAATCACACGAAGCCTATAGAGTGCAGACACAGACTTACCCAGAATCACACGAAGTCTATAGAGTGCAACAGCAGAGCAGCCCCTCTTGGCTGACCACTGCAGACACAGACTCACCCAAAATCACACAGAGCCTATAGAGTGCAGACACAGACTTACCCAGAATCACAAGAAGCCTATAGAGTGCAACAGCAGAGCAGCCCCTCTTGGCTGACCGCTGCAGACACAGACTCACCCAGAATCACACGGAGCCTATGCAGACTCACCCAGAATCACACAGAGACTATAGAGTGCAGACACAGTCTTACCCAGATTCACACGAAGCCTATAGAGTGCAACAGCAGAGCAGCTCCTCTTGCCTGACCACTGCAGACACAGACTCACCCAGAATCACACGGAGCCTGTGCAGACTCACGCAGAATCACACAGAGACTATAGAGTGCAGGCACAGACTTACCCAGAATCACACGAAGCCTATAGAGTGCAGACACAGACTTACCCAGAATCACACGAAGTCTATAGAGTGCAACAGCAGAGCAGCCCCTCTTGGCTGACCACTGCAGACACAGACTCACCCAAAATCACACAGAGCCTATAGAGTGCAGACACAGACTTACCCAGAATCACACGAAGCCTATATAGTGCAACAGCAGAGCAGCCCCTCTTGGCTGACCGCTGCAGACACAGACTCACCCAGAATCACACGGAGCCTATGCAGACTCACCCAGAATCACACAGAGACTATAGAGTGCAGACACAGTCTTACCCAGATTCACACGAAGCCTATAGAGTGCAACAGCAGAGCAGCTCCTCTTGCCTGACCACTGCAGACACAGACTCACCCAGAATCACACAGAGCCTATGGAGTGCAGACACAGTCTTACCCAGATTCACACGAAGCCTATAGAGTGCAACAGCCGAACAGCCCCTCGTGGCTGACCACTGCAGACACAGACTCACCCAGAGTCACACAGAGCCTATGCTGGCTCACCTGCATAGAGTGCATAGAGCCTATAGAGTGCAGACACAGATTTACCCAGAATCACACGAAGCCTATAGTGTTCAACAGCAGAGCAGCCCCTCTTGCCTGACCACTGCAGACACAGACTCACCCAGAATCACACGGAGCCTGTGCAGACTCACGCAGAATCACCCAGAGACTATAGAGTGCAGGCACAGACTTACCCAGAATCACACGAAGCCTATAGAGTGCAGACACAGACTTACCCAGAATCACACGAAGTCTATAGAGTGCAACAGCAGAGCAGCCCCTCTTGGCTGACCACTGCAGACACAGACTCACCCAGAATCACACGAAGCCTATAGAGTGCAGACACAGTCTTACCCAGATTCACACGAAGCCTATAGAGTGCAACAGCCGAACAGCCCCTCTTGGCTGACCACTGCAGATACAGACTCAACCAGAGTCACACAGAGCCTATGCAGGCTCACCCAGAATCACACAGAGCCTATAGAGTGCAGACACAAACTTACCCAGAATCACACGAAGCCTATAGAGTGCAACAGCAGAGCAGCCTCTCTTGGCTAACCACTGCAGACACAGACTCACCCAGAATCAGACAGAGCCTATAGAGTGCAGACACAGACTTACCCAGAATCACACGAAGCCTATAGAGTGCAAGAGCAGAGCAGCCCCTCTTGGCTGACCACTGCAGACACAAACTCACCCAGAATCACACGGAGCCTATGCAGACTCACCCAGAATCACACAGAGACTATAGAGTGCAGACACAGTCTTACCCAGATTCACACGAAGCCTATAGAGTGCAACATCAGAGCAGCCCCTCTTGGCTGACCACTGCAGACACAGAGTCACACAGAGTCACACAGAGCCTATGTAGGTTCACCCAGAATCACACAGAGCCAATAGAGTGCAGAAACAGACTTACGCAGAATCACACGAAGCCTATAGAGTGCAACAGCAGAGCAGCCCCTCTTGGCTGACCACTGCAGATACAGACTCACCCAGAGTCACACAGAGCCTATGCAGGCTCACCCAGAATCACACAGAGTCTATAGAGTACAGACACGAACTAACCCAGAATCACACGAAGCCTATAGAGTGCAACAGCAAAGCAGCCCCTCTTGCCTGACCACTGCAGACACAGACTCACCCAGAATCACACGGAGCCTGTGCAGACTCACGCAGAATCACACAGAGACTATAGAGTGCAGGCACAGACTTACCCAGAATCACACGAAGCCTATAGAGTGCAGACACAGACTTACCCAGAATCACACGAAGTCTATAGAGTGCAACAGCAGAGCAGCCCCTCTTGGCTGACCACTGCAGACACAGACTCACCCAAAATCACACAGAGCCTATAGAGTGCAGACACATACTTACCCAGAATCACACGAAGCCTATAGAGTGCAACAGCAGAGCAGCCCCTCTTGGCTGACCACTGCAGACACAGACTCACCCAGAGTCACACAGAGCCTATGCAGGCTCACCCAGAATCACACAGAGTCTATAGAGTGCAGACACGAACTAACCCAGAATCACACGAAGCCTATAGAGTGCAACAGCAAAGCAGCCCCTCCTGGCTGATTACTGCTGATACAGACTCACCCAGAATAACACAGAGCCTATAGAGTGCAGTCACAGACTTACCCAGAATCACACGAAGCCTATAGAGTGCGACAGCAGAGCAGCCCCTCTTGGCTGACCGCTGCAGACACAGACTCACCCAGAATCACACGGAGCCTATGCAGACTCACCCAGAATCACACAGAGACTATAGAGTGCAGACACAGTCTTACCCAGATTCACACGAAGCCTATAGAGTGCAACAGCAGAGCAGCTCCTCTTGCCTGACCACTGCAGACACAGACTCACCCAGAATCACACAGAGCCTATGGAGTGCAGACACAGTCTTACCCAGATTCACACGAAGCCTATAGAGTGCAACAGCCGAACAGCCCCTCGTGGCTGACCACTGCAGACACAGACTCACCCAGAGTCACACAGAGCCTATGCTGGCTCACCTGCATAGAGTGCATAGAGCCTATAGAGTGCAGACACAGATTTACCCAGAATCACACGAAGCCTATAGTGTTCAACAGCAGAGCAGCCCCTCTTGCCTGACCACTGCAGACACAGACTCACCCAGAATCACACGGAGCCTGTGCAGACTCACGCAGAATCACCCAGAGACTATAGAGTGCAGGCACAGACTTACCCAGAATCACACGAAGCCTATAGAGTGCAGACACAGACTTACCCAGAATCACACGAAGTCTATAGAGTGCAACAGCAGAGCAGCCCCTCTTGGCTGACCGCTGCAGACACAGACTCACCCAGAATCACAGGGAGCTTATGCAGACTCACCCAGAATCACACAGAGACTATAGAGTGCAGACACAGTCTTACCCAGATTCACACGAAGCCTATAGAGTGCAACAGCAGAGCAGCTCCTCTTGCCTGACCACTGCAGACACAGACTCACCCAGAATCACACAGAGCCTATGGAGTGCAGACACAGTCTTACCCAGATTCACACGAAGCCTATAGAGTGCAACAGCCGAACAGCCCCTCTTGGCTGACCACTGCAGATACAGACTCAACCAGAGTCACACAGAGCCTATGTAGGCTCACCCAGAATCACACAGAGCCTATAGAGTACAGACACAGACTTACCCAGAATCACACGAAGCCTATAGTGTTCAACAGCAGAGCAGCCCCTCTTGCCTGACCACTGCAGACACAGACTCACCCAGAGTCACACAGAGCCTTTGTAGGCTCACCCAGAATCACACGAAGCCTATTGAGTGCAACAGCATAGCAGCCTCACTTGGCTGACTTACTGCAGACACAAACTCGCACAGAATCACACAGAGCCTATAGAGTGCAGACACAGACTCGCCCAGAATCACACAGAGCCTATAGAGTGCAGACACAGTCTCACCAAGATTCACACAGAGCCTAAAGAGTGCAACAGCAGAGCAACCCCTCTTGGCTGACCACTGCAGACACAATCTCGCCCAGAATCACACAGAGCCTAAAGAGTGCAGACACAGACTTACCCAGAATCACAGGAAGCCTATAGAGTGCAACAGCAGAACAGCCCCTCGTGGCTGACCACTGCAGACACAGACTCATCCAGAGTCACACAGAGCCTATGCAGGCTCACCCAGAATCACACAGAGCCTATAGAGTGCAGACACAAACTTACCCAGAATCACACGAAGCCTATAGAGTGCAACAGCAGAGCAGCCTCTCTTGGCTAACCACTGCAGACACAGACTCACCCAGAATCACACGAAGTCTATAGAGTGCAACAGCAGAGCAGCCCCTCTTGGCTGACCACTGCAGACACAGACTCACCCAAAATCACACAGAGCCTATAGAGTGCAGACACATACTTACCCAGAATCACACGAAGCCTATAGAGTGCAACAGCAGAGCAGCCCCTCTTGGCTGACCACTGCAGACACAGACTCACCCAGAGTCACACAGAGCCTATGCAGGCTCACCCATAATCACACAGAGTCTATAGAGTGCAGACACGAACTAACCCAGAATCACACGAAGCCTATAGAGTGCAACAGCAAAGCAGCCCCTCCTGGCTGATTACTGCTGATACAGACTCACCCAGAATAACACAGAGCCTATAGAGTGCAGTCACAGACTTACCCAGAATAACACGAAGCCTATAGAGTGCAACAGCAGAGCAGCCCCTCTTGGCTGACCACTGCAGATACAGACTCAACCAGAGTCACACAGAGCCTATGTCGGCTCACCCAGAATCACACAGAGCCTATAGAGTACAGACACAGACTTACCCAGAATCACACGAAGCCTATAGTGTTCAACAGCAGAGCAGCCCCTCTTGCCTGACCACTGCAGACACAGACTCACCCAGAGTCACACAGAGCCTATGCAGGCTCACCAAGAATCACATAGAGCATATAGAGTGCAGACACAGAATTACCCATAATCACACGAAGCCTATAGAGTGCAACAGCAGAGCAGCCTCTCTTGGCTGACAGCTGCAGACACAGACTCACCCAGAATCACACGGAGCCTATGCAGGATCACGCAGAATCACACAGAGCCTATAGAGTGCAGACACAGACTTACCCAGAATCACACGATGCCTATTGAGTGCAACAGCAGAGCAGCCTCACTTGGCTGACCACTGCAGACACAGACTCACCCAGAATCACACAGAGCCTATAGAGTGGAGACACAGACTTACCCAGAATCACACGAAACCTATAGAGTGCAAAAGCAGAGCAGCCCCTCGTGGCTGACCACTGCAGACACAGACTCGCCCAGAATCACACAGAGCCTATATAGAGTGCAGACACAGACTTACCCAGAATCACACGAAGCCTATAGCGTACAACAGCAGAGCAGCCCCTCTTGGCTGACTTACTGCAGACACAGACTCGCCCAGAATCACACAGAGCCTATAGAGTGCAGACACAGACTTACCCAGAATCACACGAAGCCTATAGAGTGCAACAGCAGAGCAACCCCTCTTGGCTGACCACTGCAGACACAATCTCTCTTTTTTTTTTTCAAATAATATTTATTGGTTTTTAAAACACAAATAAATTCAAACACACACATAAAACAAACTTAGCATACTAAAACAATACTACACTACACTTAACAAATAATCTACAAACTTCCTTTTCTACTTTCCTTAACATTTTACATTGACTTCCTCCTGTCTATCCTTCTGTGCTTCATTTATCAATTATTTCTATTGGCAATCTCATTTCCCATTTTAACATTGTATTTAAACCCATACTTTAAAAATTCTTTTCTTAAATATTCTCATTCTATTTTCACTCTCACCCCTTTACATTTCTAATTCATTAATACTAATTTAATCTTCCTTATCTAGTTACACTTATTTTAATTCTTATACATCAAGTTCCAATATCTATTGAAATAAGTAAAAAAGAAACACATAAATCTACTTAACAATCTTATAACTTTCTTAATTACTGATTCACTAAACTAAAATTTAACCTGTAAGCTATTGTAACTTCGGCATTATTTCATTTTACATTTTATAATATTTTTTAAGATAATCTTTAAATTTTTTCCAATCTTCTTCCACTGCTTCTTCCCTCTGGTCGCGGAGTCTCCCGGTCAGCTCGGCGAGTTCCATATATTCCATCAGTTTCATCTGCCATTCTTCCAGGGTCGGTAAATCCTTTGTCTTCCAATATTTCGCAATCAGTATTCTTGCTGCTGTTGTGGCATACATGAAGAAAGTGTGATCTTCTTTTGGTATCTCTTGGTTTGCCATTCCGAGCAAGAAGGACTCTGGTTTCTTTACAAATGTGTTTTTAAACACTCTCTTCAATTCATTATATATCATTTCCCAGAATACCTTCAACCTCGGGCAGGTCCACCACATATGATAAAATGTTCCTTCCGATTTCTCACACTTCCAACACTTGTTGTCCTTCAAATGATAGATTTTGGCGAGCTTTACTGGGGTCAAATACCATCTGTATATCATCTTCATAATGTTTTCTCTTAACAAGTTGCAAGCAGTAAATTTTATTCCTGTCCTCCATAGTCTTTCCCAGTCCGCCATCATAATGTTATGTCCGACATCTTTAGCCCAATCTATCATTGCAGATTTTACAAATTCATCCTGCGTATGCCATTCCAGCAGCAAATTATACATTCTCGACAAGTTTTTAACTTTTGGTTCTAAAAGTTCCGTTTCCAATCTGGACTTTTCCAATTGAAAGCCAATTTTTTTGTCCATTTTGTAAAGTTCATTTAATTGATGGTATTGTATCCAATTTTTAACTTTTTCTCTTAATTGTTCATAGGGTTTCAACCTGACATGTTCTCCTTCTTGTATTAATATTTCAGAGTATTTTGGCCAATTCTCTTCCATATTTGTCATCTTGTGGGCCTTGGCTTCTAATGGCGAGATCCATCTGGGCGTTTTCTTTTCTAGTAGATCCTTGTATTTCATCCAGACTCTAAATAGAGCCTTTCTGATTATATGCGTCTTGAAGCCTTGGTGGGCCTTAATCTTATCATACCATAAATATGCATGCCATCCAAATCTGTTATCATGTCCTTCCAGGTCCAGTATATCTGTATTTTCCAAAAGGAACCAATCTTTCAGCCAGCAGAAGGCCGCTGCTTCGAAATATATACTTAATTCCGGCAGGGAAAAGCCCCCTCTTTTCTTATCATCTGTTAAAATCTTAAACTTGATTCTGGGTTTTTTTCCCTGCCAGATAAATCTTGATATGTCCTTCTGCCACTTCTTGAAAGGTTCCATCTTGTCCACAATCGGTATCGCCTGAAAGAGAAATAGTAGTTTAGGCAGCACATTCATTTTTATTACTGCTATTCGGCCCAGCAAGGACAACTTCAATTTAATCCAGATCTCCAGATTTTTCTTAATTTCATTCCAAACTTTCTCATAATTGCCTTTAAACAAATTCTGGTTTCTTGCTGTCATGTTAATTCCCAGGTATTTCACCTTTTTTACAATTTGTAGGCCCAACTCGGACTCTATTTCCTCTTGCTCTTCATGTGTCAGGTTTTTCCCTAGAACCTTAGTTTTGGCTTTGTTCAATTTGAATCCTGCTACTTGCCCAAAGTCTTGTATCAGCTCCAGTGCCTTAACAGCACTGGTCTCCGGATTTTGTAGGGTTAGTACCAAGTCATCAGCAAAGGCTTTTAACTTATATTCTTTGGCCCCACCGCCACCCCTTTTACGTCTGAGTCTTTTCTTATCATGTTCAACAGCACCTCCAGGATCGTTATGAAAAGTAGAGGGGAAAGTGGGCAACCTTGTCTTGTTCCTTTCTCAATTCTTATGTTGTCTGATACCACATTATTGATGATGATCCTTGCTTTTTGTTCCGTGTAGATCGCTTCCAAGCCATTCATAAAACCTTCTCCCACCTCCATTTGTTGTAGATTTCCTTTCATAAAGTTCCAAGATACGTTATCAAAAGCTTTTTCGGCGTCCACAAACATCAGGATTGCTTTACAGTCCTTCTTTTGTTCCAGTCTTTCGAGGATATCCACAGCATACACAATCTCGCCCAGAATCACACAGAGCCTAAAGAGTGCAGACACAGACTTACCCAGAATCACAGGAAGCCTATAGAGTGCAACAGCAGAACAGCCCCTCGTGGCTGACCACTGCAGACACAAACTCACCCAGAGTCACACAGAGCCTATAGAGTACAGACACAGACTTACCCAGAATCACACGAAGCCTATAGTGTTCAACAGCACAGCAGCCCCTCTTGCCTGACCACTGCAGACACAGACTCACCCAGAGTCACACAGAGCCTATGCAGGCTCACCCAGAATCACACAGAGCATATAGAGTGCAGACACAGAATTACCCAGTAGAGTGGAGACACAGACTTACCCAGAATCACACGAAACCTATAGAGTGCAAAAGCAGAGCAGCCCCTCTTGGCTGACCACTGCAGACACAGACTCACCCAGAATCACACAGAGCCTATAGAGTGCAGACACAGACTTATCCAGAATCACACGAAGCCTATTGAGTGCAACAGCAGAGCAGCCTCACTTGGCTGACCACTGCAGACACAGACTCACCCAGAATCATACAGAGCCTATAGAGTGGAGACACAAACTTACCCAGAATCACACGAAACCTATAGAGTGCAAAAGCAGAGCAGCCCCTCGTGGCTGACCACTGCAGACACAGACTCACCCAGAATCACACAGAGCCTATAGAGTGCAGACACAGACTTACCCAGAATCACACGAAGCCTATAGAGTGCAACAGCAGAGCAGCCCCTCTTGGCTGACTTACTGCAGACACAGACTCGCCCAGAATCACACAGAGCCTATAGAGTGCAGACACAGACTTACCCAGAATCACACGAAGCCTATAGAGTGCAACAGCAGAGCAACCCCTCTTGGCTGACCACTGCAGACACAATCTCACCCAGAATAACACAGCGCCTAAAGAGTGCAGACACAGACTTACCCAGAATCACAGGAAGCCTATAGAGTGCAACAGCAGAACAGCCCCTCGTGGCTGACCACTGCAGACACAGACTCACCCAGAGTCACACAGACCCTATGCAGGCTCACCCATAATCACACAGAGCCTATAGAGTGCAGACACAGACTTACCCAGAATCACACGAAGCCTATAGAGTGCAACAGCAGAGCAGCCTCTCTTGGCTAACCACTGCAGACACAGACTCAACCAGAATCACACAGAGCCTATAGAGTGCAGACACAGACTTACCCAGAATCACACGAAGCCTATTGAGTGCAACAGCAGAGCAGCCTTACTTGGCTGACCACTGCAGACACAGACTCACCCAGAATCACACAGAGCCTATAGAGTGGAGACACAGACTTACCCAGAATCACACGAAACCTATAGAGTGCAAAAGCAGAGCAGCCCCTCTTGGCTGACCACTGCAGACACAGACTCACCCAGAATCACCCAGAGCCTATAGAGTGCAAACACAGACTTACCCAGAATCACACGAAGCCTATTGAGTGCAACAGCAGAGCAGCCTCACTTGGCTAACCACTGCAGACACAGACTCACCCAGAATCACACAGAGCCTATAGAGTGCAGACACAGACTTACCCAGAATCACACGAAGCCTATAGAGTGCAACAGCAGAGCAGCCTCTCTTGGCTAACCACTGCAGACACAGACTCAACCAGAATCACACAGAGCCTATAGAGTGCAGACACAGACTTACCCAGAATCACACGAAGCCTATTGAGTGCAACAGCAGAGCAGCCTTACTTGGCTGACCACTGCAGACACAGACTCACCCAGAATCACACAGAGCCTATAGAGTGGAGACACAGACTTACCCAGAATCACACGAAGCCTATAGAGTGCAACAGCAGACCAACCCCTCTTGGTTGACCATTGCAGACACAATCTCGCCCAGAATCACACAGAGCCTAAAGAGTGCAGACACAGACTTACCCAGAATCACAGGAAGCCTATAGAGTGCAACAGCAGAACAGCCCCTCGTGGCTGACCACTACAGACACAAACTCACCCAGAGTCACACAGAGCCTATGGAGGCTCACCCAGAATCACACAGAGCCTATAGAGTACAGACACAGACTTACCCAGAATCACACGAAGCCTATAGTGTTCAACAGCAGAGCAGCCCCTCTTGCCTGACCACTGCAGACACAGACTCACCCAGAGTCACACAGAGCCTATGTAGGCTCACCAAGAATCACACAGAGCATATAGAGTGCAGACACAGAATTACCCAGAATCACACGAAGCCTATAGAGTGCAACAGCAGAGCACCCTCTCTTGGCTAACCACTGCAGACACAGACTCAACCAGAATCACACAGAGCCTATAGAGTGCAGACACAGACTTACCCAGAATCACACGAAGCCTATTGAGTGCAACAGCAGAGCAGCCTCACTTGGCTGACCACTGCAGACACAGACTCACCCAGAATCACACAGAGCCTATAGAGTGGAGACACAGACTTACCCAGAATCACACGAAACCTATAGAGTGCAAAAGCAGAGCTGCCCCTCTTGGCTGACCACTGCAGACACAATCTCGCCCAGAATCACACAGAGCCTAAAGAGTGCAGACACAGACTTCCCCAGAATCACAGGAAGCCTATAGAGTGCAACAGCAGAACAGCCCCTCGTGGCTGACCACTGCAGACACAAACTCACCCAGAGTCACACAGAGCCTTTGTAGGCTCACCCAGAATCACACGAAGCCTATTGAGTGCAACAGCAGAGCAGCCTCACTTGGCTGACTTACTGCAGACACAGACTCGCACAAAATCACACAGAGCCTATAGAGTGCAGACACAGACTCGCCCAGAATCACAGAGAGCCTATAGAGTGCAGACACAGTCTCACCAAGAATCACACAGAGCCTAAAGAGTGCAACAGCAGAGCAACCCCTCTTGGCTGACCACTGCAGACACAATCTCGCCCAGAATCACACAGAGCCTAAAGAGTGCAGACACAGATTTACCCAGAATCACAGGAAGCCTATAAAGTGCAACAGCAGAACAGCCCCTCATGGCTGACCACTGCAGACACAGACTCACCCAGAGTCACACAGAGCCTATGCAGGCTCACCCAGAATCACACAGAGGCTATAGAGTGCAGACACAGACTTACCCAGAATCACACGAAGCCTATAGAGTGCAACAGCAGAGCAGCCTCTCTTGGCTAACCACTGCAGACACAGACTCACCCAGAATCACACAGAGCCTATAGAGTGCAGACACAGACTTACCCAGAATCACACGAAGCCTATAGAGTGCAATAGCAGAGCAGCCCCTCTTGGCTGACCACTGCAGACACAAACTCACCCAGAATCACACGGAGCCTATGCAGACTCAGCCAGAATAACACAGAGCCTATAGAATGCAGACACAGACTTACCCAGAATCACACGAAGCCTATAGAGTGCAACAGCAGAGCAGCGCCTCATGGCTGACCGCTGCAGACACAGACTCACCCAGAATCACAGGGAGCCTAAAGAGTGCAGACACAGACTTACCCAGAATCACAGGAAGCCTATAGAGTGCAACAGCAGAACAGCCCCTCGTGGCTGACCACTACAGACACAAACTCACCCAGAGTCACACAGAGCCTATGGAGGCTCACCCAGAATCACACAGAGCCTATAGAGTACAGACACAGACTTACCCAGAATCACACGAAGCCTATAGTGTTCAACAGCAGAGCAGCCCCTCTTGCCTGACCACTGCAGACACAGACTCACCCAGAGTCACACAGAGCCTATGTAGGCTCACCAAGAATCACACAGAGCATATAGAGTGCAGACACAGAATTACCCAGAATCACACGAAGCCTATAGAGTGCAACAGCAGAGCACCCTCTCTTGGCTAACCACTGCAGACACAGACTCAACCAGAATCACACAGAGCCTATAGAGTGCAGACACAGACTTACCCAGAATCACACGAAGCCTATTGAGTGCAACAGCAGAGCAGCCTCACTTGGCTGACCACTGCAGACACAGACTCACCCAGAATCACACAGAGCCTATAGAGTGGAGACACAGACTTACCCAGAATCACACGAAACCTATAGAGTGCAAAAGCAGAGCAGCCCCTCTTGGCTGACCACTGCAGACACAATCTCGCCCAGAATCACACAGAGCCTAAAGAGTGCAGACACAGACTTCCCCAGAATCACAGGAAGCCTATAGAGTGCAACAGCAGAACAGCCCCTCGTGGCTGACCACTGCAGACACAAACTCACCCAGAGTCACACAGAGCCTTTGTAGGCTCACCCAGAATCACACGAAGCCTATTGAGTGCAACAGCAGAGCAGCCTCACTTGGCTGACTTACTGCAGACACAGACTCGCACAAAATCACACAGAGCCTATAGAGTGCAGACACAGACTCGCCCAGAATCACAGAGAGCCTATAGAGTGCAGACACAGTCTCACCAAGAATCACACAGAGCCTAAAGAGTGCAACAGCAGAGCAACCCCTCTTGGCTGACCACTGCAGACACAATCTCGCCCAGAATCACACAGAGCCTAAAGAGTGCAGACACAGATTTACCCAGAATCACAGGAAGCCTATAGAGTGCAACAGCAGAACAGCCCCTCATGGCTGACCACTGCAGACACAGACTCACCCAGAGTCACACAGAGCCTATGCAGGCTCACCCAGAATCACACAGAGGCTATAGAGTGCAGACACAGACTTACCCAGAATCACACGAAGCCTATAGAGTGCAACAGCAGAGCAGCCTCGCTTGGCTAACCACTGCAGACACAGACTCACCCAGAATCACACAGAGCCTATAGAGTGCAGACACAGACTTACCCAGAATCACACGAAGCCTATAGAGTGCAATAGCAGAGCAGCCCCTCTTGGCTGACCACTGCAGACACAAACTCACCCAGAATCACACGGAGCCTATGCAGACTCAGCCAGAATAACACAGAGCCTATAGAATGCAGACACAGACTTACCCAGAATCACACGAAGCCTATAGAGTGCAACAGCAGAGCAGCGCCTCATGGCTGACCGCTGCAGACACAGACTCACCCAGAATCACAGGGAGCCTATGCAGACTCACCCAGAATCACACAGAGACTATAGAGTGCAGACACAGTCTTACCCAGATTCACACAAAGCCTATAGAGTGCAACAGCAGAGCAGCTCCTCTTGGCTGACCACTGCAGACACAGACTCACCCAGAATCACACAGAGCCTAAGGAGTGCAGACACAGTCTTACCCAGATTCACACGAAGCCTATAGAGTGCAACAGCAGAACAGCCCCTCGTACTGACCACTGCAGACACAGACTCACCCAGAGTCACACAGAGCCTATGCAGGCTCACCTGCATAGAGTGCATAGAGCCTAAAGAGTGCAGACACAGACTTACCCAGAATCACACGAAGCCTATAGAGTGCAACAGCAGAGCAACCCCTCTTGGCTGACCACTGCAGACACAATCTCGCCCAGAATCACACAGAGCCTAAAGAGTGCAGACACAGACTTACCCACAGGAAGCCTATAGAGTGAACAGCAGAACAGCCCCTCGTGGCTGACCACTGCAGACACAAACTCACCCAGAGTCACACAGAGCCTATGGAGGCTCACCCAGAATCACACAGAGCCTATAGAGTACAGACACAGACTTACCCAGAATCACACGAAGCCTATAGTGTTCAACAGCAGAGCAGCCCCTCTTGCCTGACCACTGCAGACACAGACTCACCCAGAGTCACACAGAGCCTATGCAGGCTCACCAAGAATCAAACAGAGCATATAGAGTGCAGACACAGAATTACCCAGAATCACACGAAGCCTATAGAGTGCAACAGCAGAGCACCCTCTCTTGGCTAACCACTGCAGACACAGACTCAACCAGAATCACACAGAGCCTATAGAGTGCAGACACAGAATTACCCAGAATCACACGAAGCCTATAGAGTGCAACAGCAGAGCACCCTCTCTTGGCTAACCACTGCAGACACAGACTCAACCAGAATCACACAGAGCCTATAGAGTGCAGACATAGACTTACCCAGAATCACACGAAGCCTATTGAGTGCAACAGCAGAGCAGCCGCACTTGGCTGACCACTGCAGACACAGACTCACCCAGAATCACACAGAGCCTATAGAGTGGAGACACAGTCTTACCCAGAATCACACGAAGCCTATTGAGTGCAACAGCAGAGCAGCCTCACTTGGCTGACCACTGCAGACACAGACTCACCCAGAGTCACACAGAGCCTATGCAGGCTCACCTGCATAGAGTGCATAGAGCCTATAGAGTGCAGACACAGATTTACCCAGAATCACACGAAGCCTATAGTGTTCAACAGCAGAGCAGCACCTTTTGCCTGACCACTGCAGACACAGACTCACCCAGAGTCACACAGAGCCTATGCAGGCTCACCCAGAATCACACAGAGCATATAGAATGCAGACTCTGACTTACCCAGAATCACACGAAGCCTATAGAGTGGAACAGCAGAGCAGCCTCTCTTGGCTAACCACTGCAGACACAGAATCTGGGCTAACCACTGCAGACACAGAATCACCCAGAATCACACAAAGCCTATAGAGTGCAGACACAGACTCACCCAGAATCACACGGAGCCTATGCAGACTCACCCAGAATCACACAGAGACTATAGAGTGCAGACACAGACTTACCCAGAATAACACGAAGCCTATAGAGTGCAACAGCAGAGCAGCCCCTCTTGGCTGACCACTGCAGACACAGACTCACCCAAAATCACACAGAGCCTATAGAGTGCAGACACAGACTTACCCAGAATCACACGAAGCTGTCGCGACCCGACTAGACAGTGGGGTCGCGCCATGCGGGCGCCAGGAAGGGGAACCATGCAGCGGGCCAGGAAAGGGGGCAACAGCGGAGCCAGGCACGCAGTGGTTAAAACGAGCGCAGCAAGGCCCGACCTCGCCCAGGCATGCCCCACGGGGTAAACAACCCCAGGATGGGCGATAACGACCGCTAACGAGCCATCAGCGGCGGAACCGGCAGCATCACAATAACAATGTAAAAAGCACCCATGAATAGTGCAGGTAGACCAGAGCAGTTAACTCTTTTGTCCAAGCCATCCCGGGTGGGGAAGTGGATCGCCCCCGGACCTTTAGGGCAGAAGGGAGGGGGGAATTGGGAGTCACCCAGCAAGGTGTATTAAAGGGGGATTCTGAGATGGCCTCCTCAGAATCCTCACGGACTTTCCACGTTTCTCTGTGTGCTGTACAATAAACTTCAAGACTTCTTCCGCTGACTTCTCGGAGTGGCGTGCGTTCTTGACAGCTAGCTACAGTTACCATTGGGGACACAACATAGTGAGGATTCTCACGAAAAAACTTCAACGTCCGTATCGTGTTGGGATCGCTTACCGGCAGCTACCGAGATGGCGACCCCATGGCGCGGAGCGGCACGTTTTCAGACCCCCGTTACCTCGAGCACCCTACTCGAGCGGCCGGCGGATCTGTTTACCTCAGACCAACGGAGCCTTCCCTCGGCCAGACCAGACAGCGGGAGCCTGGACGAGCTACGGCGACTCCAGGAGCAGCTGAACCATCTCATCTGGGAGCGGCTGCGGGTCGGCGAGGAGTCAGGCCGGTTGTTGGACCAGGCCTGTGGGGGCGCGGTGCCCCGGACAAGTCGTAGCGGCGGCGGGAGACAAGGCCACGCGGGATCGGGGGTCTGCAGTCGGCAGACCCCAAGGAAGGGCTCAGGTCAGGAGCCCGGAGTGACTCAACGACTGACGTGGTCGGACGGGACGGCCCTGGGGGGGCAGGTGTTTCCCCCGCCAAGACGTCGCAGCAGCCGGCTGGAGGACGACGTAGTGGCGGGGAGTTCCACGGGCGACAGCAGCGAGGACGAGCGCGCCGCAGCGACCCCGGAGACCCGCGGGAGGCACGTCCGCGGGAGGGCGACGGCGCGGCGCAGGCCGCCCCCGGAGCTGAAGGCCATTTTCGAGGGGGACCCGGCGGAACTCTCCACCTTCATCTTCCACGCAAGGAACCACGCCAGAAGGTACGGGGGAGACGACTGCGACCCAGAGGACTTGGTAGCGGCGGTCATCTCCTCCCTGCAGGGGAAGGCCGGCCAGTGGGCCATGCTCCTGGTCGACCGCAGGGATCCGGCTCTGGCCAACCTGGAGGACTTCTTGGCAGCCCTTCGAGAGCGCTTCCAAGACCCGCAGGCGGAGGAGAAGGCGAAGCGACGGGTCCAGAAGGCCAGGCAAGGGGGTCTCCCGGTTCAGGACTATGTAGACATGTTCAGGGGGGAGGCCGCCCAAATCTCCTCCTGGAACGAGGAGGTCCTCGTCCACTACTTCAAGGAGGGCCTCCATCCTGAGCTCCGCAAGTGGGCCGTAGTGAAAGGGACCCCTCGGGAGCTGTCGACGCTGGACGGCTGGTGCCGCATGGTGGCTCAGTTGGAAGCAGACCTGGGGATGCTGGAGCTAGGACCCAGGGCGGGCAAGGACCGAAGGCCCGCGGAGAACTCGGGGACCCCCCATCCCGCCAATGGCGCGGGGGTCCCCCGGCCCAAGCGCACTCCCGACCCGGAACGGGAGAGGAGACGCCGGGATGGACTCTGCATGAGGTGCGGGGGGGCAGGACACTATGCGGTGGCGTGCCCCAAGCGACCCCCAGGAGAGGTTCTGACCCCGGCAGGGTCCCAAGCGACGTCGGGAACCAGCCGGACACCCAAGACCGGGAGCCGGGTGGCTGTCGCGTCGGAGCCAAGGGAAAAGCGCCAGTCCGACTCCGAAGGCGCGGAGTCGGGAAACGACCTGGACCTGCAGTGAAGGACGCCCGGCTGCAGGTCCCGCCAGGGTCAACGGACCCCAAGAAACGGGCGGGAAGACCACCCAACCTGGTCCGGGGTGAGGCTGGAAAACCCGGACGGCGGCAAACAATGGACGGGAGATGCGCTGCTGGACTCGGGCTGCGACCACAGTATGCTGCACCCCGAAGTGGCCAAGGAACTGGACTTGCCCACCCAGGTTCGGAGCACCCCCTTAGTTTTCGTCCAGATGGACGGCAGTCCCATAAAGGGGGGTCCGTTTGGGGTGGAAGTGGGGCCGGTCTCCTTGTGGGTGGGGGACCACCGGGAGTCCAGGATGCTAGTTAGGGTCCCCACGGATGGGTACCGGGTAGTGCTGGGGTTGGATTGGCTGATGGAACATAACCCCATAGTAGACTGGCGCTCAGGGCGCCTGACGTTCGACCTGGATAGGTGTGGGCAGCACAGGGTCGAATCGGACCCCCAGTGCCCCGGAAAGGGGGAGGCCAAAGGGGTCCACGGGGACGAGGGCAAGCTGGATGTGGTGGCGCCAGAGATACCCCCGGAGTACCGGGATCTGGCGGCGGTGTTCGGGGAAACCGAGGCAGACGAGCTGCCCCCCCACCACCGCACAGATTGCGCCATCGACATCCCAGAAGATGCGGTCCTCCCCAAGGGACGCATCTACAAGATGTCCGGGGAGGAACTCCAGGACCTCAGGGAGTTCCTGGACAAGAATCTGGCCAGAGGGTTCATCCGCCCTGCCAAGAGCCCCATGGGGGCTCCGGTCATCTTCGTGGGCAAGAAGGATGGCACCCGGAGGTTGTGCCAGGACTATAGAGGGTTGAACGCCATAGCGGCAGGGAACGCGTACCTGCTCCCCCTCATCCCGGATCTGCTGGACCAGTTGGGTACCGGCACGATCTTCACGAAGCTAGACTTAAGAGAGGCATACTACCGGGTGCGGGTCCGGGAGGGGGACGAATGGAAGACGGCTTTCAACTGCCAGTTTGGACAGTTCGAGTTCCTGGTAATGCCGTTCGGATTGAGCGGGGCCCCGGGGGTGTTCATGAGTCTCATCAACGAGGTACTCCACGACCTCCTGTACAAAGGGGTGGTGGTCTACCTGGACGATGTGCTGGTGTACAGTCGGGACCCCCGGGAACACGTCCGGTTGGTCCGGGAGGTCTTGCAGAGACTCCTGGACAACCACCTATACGTCAAGTTGCCCAAGTGCGAGTTCCACCGTCCCTCCTTAGATTACCTGGGGTATAGGATCTCGGCGGCGGGGGTGGCCATGGATCCCCAGAAGGTGGAGGCAGTCCTGGGGTGGGAGCGGCCGCGGACACGGCGCCAACTCTAGAGCCTGCTAGGGTTCGCAAATTTCTGCAGGGGCTTTTTGCCCAACTATTCGGCCTTGGTGACCCCCCTCACCGATCTCCTAGGTACCAAGGGGAAAGGAAAGGGGGCCAAGCGTCCCAGGGCGGCTCTGGATTGGGGGTCCCGGGCGGAGGAGGCTTTCCAGGGGCTCAAAGAGGCATTCGCCGCCGAGCCTACGCTGATCCATGTGGATCCAGCCCGGCCCATGGTGGTACAGGTAGACCAGTGTTTCCCAACCAGTGTGCCTCCAGATGTTTTGGGACTACAATTCCCATCATCCCTGACCACTGGTATTGCTAGCGAGGGATGATGGGAGTTGTAGTCCCAAAACATCTGGAGGCACACTGGTTGGGAAACACTGCTCTATAGGCTCTGTGTGATTCTGGGTGAGCCTCCATAGGCTCTGTGTGACTCTGGGTGAGTTTGTGTCTGCAGTGGTCAGCCACGAGGGGCTGTTCTGCTGTTGCACTCTATAGGCTTCCTGTGATTCTGGGTAAGTCTGTGTCTGCACTCTTTAGGCTCTGTGTGATTCTGGGCGAGATTGTGTCTGCAGTGGTCAGCCAAGAGGGGTTGTTCTGCTGTTGCACTCTATAGGCTTCGTGTGAATCTGGGTAAGACTGTGTATGCACTCCATAGGCTCTCTGTGATTCTGGGTGAGTCTGTGTCTGCAGTGGTCAGCCAGGAGGAGCTGCTCTGCTGTTGCACTCTATAGGCTTTGTGTGAATCTGGGTAAGACTCTGTCTGCACTCTATACTCTCTGTGTGATTCTGGGTGAGTCTGCATAGGCTCCGTGTGATTCTGGGTGAGTCTGTGTCTGCAGCGGTCAGCCATGAGGCGCTGCTCTGCTGTTGCACTCTATAGGCTTCGTGTGATTCTGGGTAAGTCTGTGTCTGCATTCTATAGGCTCTGTGTTATTCTGGCTGAGTCTGCATAGGCTCCGTGTGATTCTGGGTGAGTTTGTGTCTGCAGTGGTCAGCCAAGAGGGGCTGCTCTGCTATTGCACTCTATAGGCTTCGTGTGATTCTGGGTAAGTCTGTGTCTGCACTCTATAAGCTCTGTGTGATTCTGGGTGAGTCTGTGTCTGCAGTGGTTAGCCAAGGGAGGCTGCTCTGCTGTTGCACTCTACAGGCTTCGTGTGATTCTGGATAAGTCTGTGTCTGCACTCTATAGGGTCTGTGTGATTCTGGGTGAGCCTGCATAGGCTCTGTGTGACTCTGGGTGAGTCTGTGTCTGCAGTGGTCAGCCACGAGGGGCTGTTCTGCTGTTGCACTCTATAGGCTTCCTGTGATTCTGGGTAAGTCTGTGTCTGCACTCTTTAGGCTCTGTGTGATTCTGGGCGAGTCTGTGTCTGCACTCTATAGGCTCTGTGTGATTCTGTGCGAGTCTGTGTCTGCAGTAAGTCAGCCAAGTGAGGCTGCTCTGCTGTTGCACTCAATAGGCTTCGTGTGATTCTGGATAAGTCTGTGTCTGCACCCTATAGGCTCTGTGTGATTCTGGGTGAGTCTGTGTCTGCAGTGGTCAGCCAAGAGGGGCTGCTGTGCTTTTGCACTCTATAGGTTTCGTGTGATTCTGGGTAAGTCTGTGTCTCCACTCTACTGGGTAATTCTGTGCCTGCACTCTATATGCTCTGTGTGATTCTGGGTGAGCCTGCATAGGCTCTGTGTGACTCTGGATGAATCTGTGTCTGAAGTGGTCAGGCAAGAGCGGCTGCTGTGCTGTTGAACACTATAGGCTTCGTGTGATTCTGGGTAAGTCTGTGTCTGTACTCTATAGGCTCTGTGTGATTCTGGGTGAGTCTGTGTCTGCAGTGGTCAGCCACGAGGGGCTGCTCTGCTTTTGCACTCTATAGGTTTCGTGTGATTCTGGGTAAGTCTGTGTCTCCACTCTATAGGCTCTGTGTGATTCTGGGTGAGTCTGTGTCTGCAGTGGTCAGCCAAGTGAGGCTGCTCTGCTGTTGCACTCAATAGGCTTCGTGTGATTCTGGATAAGTCTGTGTCTGCACCCTATAGGCTCTGTGTGATTCTGGGTGAGTCTGTGTCTGCAGTGGTCAGCCAAGAGGGGCTGCTGTGCTTTTGCACTCTATAGGTTTCGTGTGATTCTGGGTAAGTCTGTGTCTCCACTCTACTGGGTAATTCTGTGCCTGCACTCTATATGCTCTGTGTGATTCTGGGTGAGCCTGCATAGGCTCTGTGTGACTCTGGATGAATCTGTGTCTGAAGTGGTCAGGCAAGAGGGGCTGCTGTGCTGTTGAACACTATAGGCTTCGTGTGATTCTGGATAAGTCTGTGTCTACACTCTATAGGCTCTGTGTGATTCTGGGTGAACCTGCATAGGCTCTGTGTGACTCTGGGTGAGTCTGTGTCTGCAGTGGTCAGCCACGAGGGGCTGTTCTGCTGTTGCACTCTATAGGCTTCCTGTGATTCTGGGTAAGTCTGTGTCTGCACTCTTTAGGCTCTGTGTGATTCTGGGCGAGATTGTGTCTGCAGTGGTCAGCCAAGAAGGGTTGCTCTGCTGTTGCACTCTATAGGCTTCGTGTGATTCTGGGTAAGTCTGTGTCTGCACTCTTTAGGCTCTGTGTGATTCTGGGCGAGATTGTGTCTGCAGTGGTCAGCCAAGAGGGGTTGCTCTGCTGTTGCACTCTATAGGCTTCCTGTGATTCTGGGTAAGTCTGTGTCTGCACTCTTTAGGCTCTGTGTGATTCTGGGCGAGATTGTGTCTGCAGTGGTCAGCCAAGAGGGGTTGCTCTGCTGTTGCACTCTATAGGCTTCGTGTGATTCTGGGTAAGTCTGTGTCTGCACTCTATAGGCTCTGTGTGATTCTGGGCGAGTCTGTGTCTGCAGTAAGTCAGGCAAGAGGGGCTGCTCTGCTGTTGCACTCTATAGGCTTCGTGTGATTCTGGGTAAGTCTGTGTCTGCACTCTATAGGCTCTGTGTGATTCTGGGTGAGTCTGTGTCTGCAGTGGTCAGCCACGAGGGGCTGCTCTGCTTTTGCACTCTATAGGTTTCGTGTGATTCTGGGTAAGTCTGTGTCTCCACTCTATAGGCTCTGTGTGATTCTGGGTGAGTCTGTGTCTGCAGTGGTCAGCCAAGTGAGGCTGCTCTGCTGTTGTACTCAATAGGCTTCGTGTGATTCTGGGTAAGTCTGTGTTTGCACTCTATAGGCTCTGTGTGATTCTGGGTGAGTCTGTGTCTGCAGTGGTCAGCCAAGAGGGGCTGCTCTGCTTTTGCACTCTATAGGTTTCGTGTGATTCTGGGTAAGTCTGTGTCTCCACTCTATAGGCTCTGTGTGATTCTGGGTGAGTCTGTGTCTGCAGTGGTCAGCCAAGTGAGGCTTCTCTGCTGTTGCACTCAATAGGCTTCGTGTGATTCTGGGTAAGTCTGTGTCTGCACTCTATAGGCTCTGTGTGATTCTGGTTGAGTCTGTGTCTGCAGTGGTTAGCCAAGAGAGGCTGCTCTGCTGTTGCACTCTATAGGCTTCGTGTGATTCTGGGTAAGTCTGTGTCTGCACTCTATAGGCTCTGTGTGATTCTGGGCGAGTCTGTGTCTGCAGTAAGTCAGCCAAGAGGGGCTGCTCTGCTGTTGCACTCTATAGGCTTCGTGTGATTCTGGGTAAGTCTGTGTCTGCACTCTATAGGCTCTGTGTGATTCTGGGTGAGTCTGTGTCTGCAGTGGTCAGCCACGAGGGGCTGCTCTGCTTTTGCACTCTATAGGTTTCGTGTGATTCTGGGTAAGTCTGTGTCTCCACTCTATAGGCTCTGTGTGATTCTGGGTGAGTCTGTGTCTGCAGTGGTCAGCCAAGTGAGGCTGCTCTGCTGTTGCACTCAATAGGCTTCGTGTGATTCTGCATAAGTCTGTGTCTGCAACGTATAGGCTCTGTGTGATTCTGGGTGAGTCTGTGTCTGCAGTGGTCAGCCAAGAGGGGCTGCTGTGCTTTTGCACTCTATAGGTTTCGTGTGATTCTGGGTAAGTCTGTGTCTCCACTCTACTGGGTAATTCTGTGTCTGCACTCTATATGCTCTGTGTGATTCTGGGTGAGCCTGCATAGGCTCTGTGTGACTCTGGATTGTCGGAAAACCAGCCGACTTAGTGGTGCGAAAAGAATAGACACCACACAACTGTGCACAGAAGTGATGAGCGAGAGAGAATGCTCCTTTTCTCTGCCCTCTCTCCCCCAAA
Organism: Darevskia nairensis; assembly: GCA_034642065.1. Lineage (NCBI taxonomy): Eukaryota > Metazoa > Chordata > Lepidosauria > Squamata > Lacertidae > Darevskia > Darevskia nairensis. Next base: position 126,586 of record JAWWNI010000152.1, on the reverse strand, counting down.
TATTTATTGGCATGTTTCCACAATTCGTCCTGTGCCATCTGGCAGGATGTTCCAAAATATACATTGAACAATCAGTAATATATCATCTGGCAGGATGTTCCAAAATATACATTGAACAATCAGTAATATATCATCTGGTAGGATGTGTGGCGCCACCCTATCTGCGGTGGCTAACCTTACTGATAAGCATGTATCCTGAGTACGTGACTGGAATGCCGAGGGGGGAAAGACTGTCCCCCACATGCCCTCTTTCTTATTCATTTTTGCATCAGTCAAATTCATACACCTCATTAGCTAGACGTTTATATTTGGCCACATACATCGCTCGAGTGACACCAGACGAACGGGGAATCCTAGAAAACCAAGTAACACATTGAGAAATAAGAGAAGGCATGCATTGAATAAAACAGCATACAAAAATTAATAATACAACCCCCAAAATAACTCCCATCAACACCTTGCGTAGCAAAAAACCATTAGGGAGCCAGGAGGTTAACCAGGTCCAGGGATCAAAGCCATCGGGAGGGGCCAATGGATTATGAGCAATCATTTCTTCCATATGATCAATGGTAACAGAAATATTACTATACTGATCAGAAACATACATACAACAATGAGAATGAATTAAGGCACACACTCCTCCATAAGCTGCAAGAACAACATCCAAAGCAAAACGAGATTGCAGAGAAACTTCACGTACTTCTGATAACTCTTCATTAATGAATTTTAAAGCTTTAATGGTGGAGTTAAACAAGGCTTCAGTCCAATTTGCCAACCTATGCAAATCACGATAATTCATAGCAACCCCTAATGCTGGGAACAAGGATCTGGCCAATTGGGTCTCAGTATAATGAGTAATAGGTGAATTAACATCACGCCGATTTCTGAGGCGAACAGAGGGGAGCGTGTTTAACTTATAAATCAAAGGGACTACAACTCCCAATGTGCAAGTCCCAGCAAAATGTGAGGGTATGTGTTTATATGCCTTGCGACCACAAAGAAGCCAGAGATCAGTTTGCAAAAGATATGGCATTTGAGATGATGTTTCACTCCAGCGGAAAGCCGCCCAAAAATGAGAGGCCATCTTATAAAAGTAATATGACTGATTAGAAATGGCTGGAATGGAACTATTATGGGTCCAAGCCTTTCCTTGATATGATTCATATGTATATTTTAATTGTGTGGCCAAATCACTCGCAAAGCAGGCACTATCCTTGCGAATTGATGTACTGGAATAATGTTGACAAGAAACATTTGCGAAAAAAGGTAACATGCGTCCACAAAAAGGATAGGTGCCCAAGGATGTACCTGGTCCTGTAAATTTAAAACAGATTGGAGCAAATTCCTGTAAAGACATGGTGAGTGGGGGCAAATGAGTCTGATCAATATCAAAATCATTATTAAAGGTAAAAGAAACATTAATAGGAATACTATGTAACATCATGCCTGACTTTCGAGAGGCCGGGGGTATATGCATGCAGATCCAACAATTAGAAGCGTCAATCAAAGAAGCAAAAGCATTAATATCCTTTACAAACGTATTATTGTCCCATATCTGGTGGTAAGATTCAGGGCGGCCTGCTTTACGAAGGGGAACGTTACGGCGTACTCGAGATGGATGTACCCAACCAGAAACGTTGGAATGCGCAGGCCAATAATTGCGAAGCCAAACGGGTTGATCAGGCGGGCAATAGGGACGGGTATGATAGCGGTGTCTCCAGGAGCAGCGGGCGTTCAAACCGCTGGGCAGGCGGCGTCCAACAGACAAGGTGAAGTAGGGCTGCTGTCGTCCTTCGTCTGAGGAGGCTTGAGTGTAGCAGATGGTGCAGATCGCCAGGGTCGTACACAGCGCGCGGGCAGCCACGTACCCTCGGCCCCAGGAGATGAGGGGAGCAGGCCCAAGCCATTCTGGATTAGGAGGTGTCCTGTAAGAAACAAGAGGTCGAGCCAAAGGCTCCTCTTTCCTGAAATGAACTTCAGCCGGAGTATGATTCCTGTTATGAGGATACAAAAGATGATTAAGAGTGAACAGCACACGATGTACCACTGAAGGGATTTCAGCTACCACTGCGTGGTGGCCCTCCAGTTGTTTAAACAAAAGGCTTTTAAAGGTAAGGTGCGCGCGTTCTGCAACAGCTTGACCTGAAGAATTAAAAGGAAGACCATGGGTTAATTTCACATCCCATAATGCACAAAAATCAGAGAATTGTTTAGAAATATATGCAGGCGCATTATCCGTTTTAATGCGCTGAGGCTTACCCATAACTGCGAAACAGCGCAGGGTGTGCTGAATCACATGTCTGGCTGTCTCCCCTTTTAAGGGGGTGGCCCAAATATATCCAGATGCTGTGTCCACAGTGAGGTGGAGTTTGGAAAATGGGGCTAGCAATGGAGTGTGGGTTACATCCATTTGCCAGACAGCCAAAGGGTTAACACCCCTTGGATTTACTGCATCAAAAGGGATCATGACAGGTGCCTTTGAACAAGAAGAACACTGTGACACAATATCACGTGCTTGAGAGATAGGAATTTGAAAGGATTTGGAGAGAACCTTAGCAGATTGGTGAAAGGTATTATGACTTAGAATGGGATCAGAGAATAAGGAGAAGCAAGAAGGAGCATCACGCAAGGCTGCATCTGCCAGGGCATTGCCCTGTGCTAAAAAACCTGGGTGACTAGTATGCGAGCGCAAATGAGCAACATAAAAAGGGTGCACATGGGCCTGGAGTAGGGATTGTAAGGTAAGAAAGAGAGAAAAGAGATCGGCATCCAGAGCAGGCGTGATATAGGCGATAGGGAGAGAAGAGAGCAGGCGATAGACATATTGAGTATCGACTATCAAATTAAAAGGAACAGCAGGGAACAATTGAAAAGCAAGTATAATTGCAGCCAGTTCAGACCTCTGTGCCGAATTTTGATGCCCAGTAAAGCGTGAGACCCATTGCCCCCCCTCCTCCCACACCACCACCCCCCTAGTTTTGGAGCCATCAGTGAAGAGGGTGAGGGCAGAGGGAAGGGGAACATGAGAGAGGGGGGTATGCAGGGAATAGACAACTTGAGTAAGAAACGTAAGTCTGGGATCCGCAGGAGGATTGTGGAGAATAGTTCCAACAAAATCTGCTAAAGCCACTTGGGTAGTTTGTGACGTGGCAAGCAAGTGATTTGTCTGTTCCTGTGAAAAAGGCAAGTACAGGGAAGCAATGTCATAACCAGTCAGAGCGCGAGCTCGCATCCTCCCCTTCATAACAAGGTCCATTACTGCCGCTGGCGAAGTGTAAATGTTGCGAGGAGGGGTATGAGGGAGGTGCAGCCACTCCAGAATGCAAATCCGCTGAGCAGGTGTGAGAGTGGGGACATATAATATCGCAGTAGGCATCAATGGTGTAGCGAAAATGGCTAATGAAAGCACAATCCCATCTGCTTCTCCTTCCACCCTGTCCACCATGCTCTTGCGCAAATGGCAATTAACCATCTGGAGGGCCTCTTCCATCTCCTGAGTGACGGGAATAACATCAGCGGGGTCCTTGTGACCCTGCAGGGCCGTAAACAAAGGAGACAAAGTGCTGGTGGGAAGGTCCAAGTATGATTTTGCCCAGTTCAGATGTCCCAGCAGTTGCTGAAGATCCACCAGCCGGAGTGTTGTTGGAAAGGAAAGCTGTGGAACTACTGGTATTGCGGATTTAGATGTTATACGGTGTCCTAAATATAGGGCTGGTAGGGTCACCTGAATTTTTTCAGGGGCTATACACAATCCAGCTGAAGTGAGGGTTTGCGATAGGTCCTGCAAAACATCCGCAGGGAGGCGGGGGGCCGCCAGTAACAGATCATCCATGTAATGATAACAAATGACCACTGGGTGGCGCCGTCGGAAAGGTTTTAAAGCCAGATCAACAAAATACTGACACAAAGTAGGAGAATTTCGCATGCCTTGAGGTAATACAGTCCAGTGAAAACGCTGTGCAGGCCGTGAGTTATTATAAGCCGGAAGCGTGAACGCAAAGCGTTGCCGATCTTGCGGAGCCAGCGGAATAGAGAAAAAACAATCCTTTAAATCAATTACCATCAACTGGTAGTCTTTTGGAATTAAATTTAGATTAGGCATTCCGGGCTGCAAGGTGCCCATAGGTTGCAATTGGGTGTTTATCCTTCTAAGGTCCTGTAGAAGCCTCATTTTTCCAGAGGCTTTCTTTTTTATAAGGAATATTGGACTGTTCCATGGGGAGGAGGATTGTTCAAGGTGTCCTAGAGATAGTTGCTCAGACACTAGATGGGCCGCCGCCGCCAATTTGTCCTTAGGCAAAGGCCACTGCTCCACCCAGACAGGGACGTCTGTAAGCCAGTGGAGGGCTATAGTAGCTTGCGGCTTGGCAGGGGCGGCCCTTAGAATAAATTTGTCTGCAAAATGGTTTTTGATGCTGCTAGGATATCACGGCCCCACAGAGACGTGGGGGTATCCAGGACCAGTGGATAGATAGAAATCTGAAATCCTGATGGTCCTTGTATCATAATGGGATGGACACTACGTTTTGCCGGCGTTTCACCTCCCACCCCCACTACTTGTGCTGCTGCTGTGGTAGGCCATGCAACAGGCCAATCTTTGATAGAAATTACAGTCTCATCAGCCCCTGAATCCACTATGCCAACAATTTCACGCCCCCCTAGTACAAGTTTAAGGGTGGGTCGCTGTTCTGTCAAATGTATGGCTGCACCAATCAGGGTGGCATCATTTGTATCCGTGGGGGGAGGACTTACAGCCGGGGAAGGTAAAATAAGAACCTTTGCTACTGGGGTTCCTGATGGCAAATGGCAAACACGGTCAGCATACAGGGAAATAGAAATGCAGTCATATGGTCCTGTAATGACTCCAGGTACCGCATGCACTCCCACAACTTGTGCTGACTGCAAAGGCAACACCAAACAGCGAGTGGAATTGTCCAGGGCAAAACCACATGCCATAACAAAAGTCTTTTGAGGGCAGAAAGGGACAGAGAAGCGTGCATCCTGTGTCAAAAGTAATTGAGGCACTGCGCATTGACTCCCTATTAATTTGCCTGGGCCCTGGGGGGGCCCGCTTGGCAGTTTCCCTGGTTATTAGAGCCTGTATGCTGGTTGCCTTGATCTTGGTTATTGGCTGCCCGAGAATTTGCATTTGGATTGGATCGGCACTGGTTGGCCCAATGGAATCCTTTTCTGCAGATTGGGCATTTTGTACTTGGACGTTTTTGCTGCTGGTTGTTCCCTGACCTGCATTGCGCCCTGTAATGCCCCTCCCTCCCACATTGAAAGCAGGTCCTACCCTTCGCAGGGTTGTTGGACTGGGAGAGAGCGGCAGCAAGGAGTTTTGCCTTATATGACTCCGAGCCCACAGATTGGCAAGCTTTGAGCATATCAGCCACGGGCACATTAGGCTGGTTGGCTAGGTGCCTCATGGCAGCTCGGCAGTCTTCGTTGGCATTATCAAAGGCTAACTGGCGGAGAATAACCTCCTGGGCTTGAGGCTCTTCAATTCCGCGTCTGATGGCATCGTACAAACGATCCAAAAAGGTAGAATAAGGCTCTGTTACCCCTTGGTGAATAGAGCCCCAACGGGTGGCACGGGGCTCCTTAGGATCAGGCACCTTTTGAAAAGCTGCAAGGGCACACTGAGCAGCGGTTTCCCAATACACTGGGTCAGCAGCCAGCTGTTGGGCAATGGTAACAAAATTTCCCTGGCCTGTAAGAGCGTTTAAGACGTCATTCACGGTGACCATGACCGCGGCAGGAATTGCAGCCACCGCGGCTGCGTTTGCAGCTGCTGCCACAGCTGCTGCATGAGCTGCTACTGCTGCATTATTGAGATTGGTAACTAACTGGTTGGCTTGGGTAGTACACTGATAGTACCATTCCTGTAAAAATATGATGTTGGCCGAAGTGGGCAAGATGGTACGTGCTAGTATTTTGATGTCCTCTGGTAGGAGGCGTTGTTGAAAAATCGCACTGAGCAAGCCACGAGTATATGGGGACTGAAGTCCATACTTTTGTACTGACTCATGAACTTCCTTAATCATACGTATTTCAAATAGTTCATGACGTGGCTGTCCCCCTCCCGGGCCCGCTGGAACAATGACAGGATATAGACTTGGCGTGTTAGGATCCGTAGAATCAGAAAAGCCTAATAGAGGTTGTATTTGACGGAGCGCCTTAGACATGGGGGTAGTTACCTCCCCTTGTTTTGCTGAGGTAATATGAAGTGGCGGTGGCAGCGGCGGGGCTGATGGTACCGGGGGTTGATAGTCCGGTGGCTTAGGTGGTGCTGGAGGGGCGGGAAGTGCTGGGTAGATGGAGGCAGGTACTGGTGATGGTGCTAGAGATGGTCCTGGAGCGGCTGCCAGCAAAATATTCTTCGGGGAGAGTATGCTAAGGCATCCCCGGACTTTTGCCCATGCACTAAGGACACGGACTCCTATACTGCTGTGTCCATAAAAATGATCTCCTACTTTATCCCACGAGGGGAGTTCCCAGGTCCCTTCTTCTGGGAACCAAGGACAATGTTCATTAATTGCCTGTATTAAGGAGATCAAATCTCCTTCTGGGACTTGCTGGTTGTTGGAAGCCAGCAGGTACTTAAGGTCTTTTAAAAATTTCTTCTGGGGGATCGATAAGGAAGCTCCCATTGTTACGTAGAGCAGAAGAAGGAGAAGAAGAAAAAGCCACTCACCGGAGATCCGAAGATGATGAAGACGCCTTGAACCCTTGCCGGGCGGGTGAGCAGCGAAGGACCGTGCAGGATTCACGCGTCCTTGAAGGTTGCCAGAATGCTGAGACGAGCCTCACACGGGGCACCACTTGTCGGAAAACCAGCCGACTTAGTGGTGCGAAAAGAATAGACACCACACAACTGTGCACAGAAGTGATGAGCGAGAGAGAATGCTCCTTTTCTCTGCCCTCTCTCCCCCAAATATTTATTGGCATGTTTCTACAATTCGTCCTGTGCCATCTGGCAGGATGTTCCAAAATATACATTGAACAATCAGTAATATATCATCTGGCAGGATGTTCCAAAATATACATTGAACAATCAGTAATATATCATCTGGTAGGATGTGTGGCGCCACCCTATCTGCGGTGGCTAACCTTACTGATAAGCATGTATCCTGAGTACGTGACTGGAATGCCGAGGGGGGAAAGACTGTCCCCCACACTGGATGAATCTGTGTCTGAAGTGGTCAGGCAAGAGGGGCTGCTGTGCTGTTGAACACTATAGGCTTCGTGTGATTCTGGGTAAGTCTGTGTTTGCACTCTATAGGCTCTGGGTGATTCTGGGTGAGTCTGTGTCTGCAGTGGTCAGCCAAGAGGGGCTGCTCTGCTTTTGCACTCTATAGGTTTCGTGTGATTCTGGGTAAGTCTGTGTCTCCACTCTATAGGCTCTGTGTGATTCTGGGTGAGTCTGTGTCTGCAGTGGTCAGCCAAGTGAGGCTTCTCTGCTGTTGCACTCAATAGGCTTCGTGTGATTCTGGGTAAGTCTGTGTCTGCACTCTATAGGCTCTGTGTGATTCTGGTTGAGTCTGTGTCTGCAGTGGTTAGCCAAGAGAGGCTGCTCTGCTGTTGCACTCTATAGGCTTCGTGTGATTCTGGGTAAGTCTGTGTCTGCACTCTATAGGCTCTGTGTGATTCTGGGCGAGTCTGTGTCTGCAGTGGTCAGCCACGAGGGGCTGTTCTGCTGTTGCACTCTATAGGCTTCCTGTGATTCTGGGTAAGTCTGTGTCTGCACTCTTTAGGCTCTGTGTGATTCTGGGTGAGTCTGTGTCTGCAGTGGTCAGCCAAGTGAGGCTGCTCTGCTGTTGCACTCAATAGGCTTCGTGTGATTCTGGGTAAGTCTGTGTTTGCACTCTATAGGCTCTGGGTGATTCTGGGTGAGTCTGTGTCTGCAGTGGTCAGCCAAGAGGGGCTGCTCTGCTTTTGCACTCTATAGGTTTCGTGTGATTCTGGGTAAGTCTGTGTCTCCACTCTATAGGCTCTGTGTTATTCTGGGAGAGTCTGTGTCTGCAGTGGTCAGCCAAGAGAGGCTTCTCTGCTGTTGAACTCAATAGGCTTCGTGTGATTCTGGGTAAGTCTGTGTCTGCACTCTATAGGCTCTGTGTGATTCTGGTTGAGTCTGTGTCTGCAGTGGTTAGCCAAGAGGGGCTGCTCTGCTGTTGCACTCTATAGGCTTCGTGTGATTCTGGGTAAGTCTGTGTCTGCACTCTATAGGCTCTGTGTGATTCTGGGTGAGTCTGTGTCTGCAGTGGTCAGCCACGAGGGGCTGCTCTGCTTTTGCACTCTATAGGTTTCGTGTGATTCTGGGTAAGTCTGTGTCTCCACTCTATAGGCTCTGTGTGATTCTGGGTGAGTCTGTGTCTGCAGTGGTCAGCCAAGAGGGGCTGCTGTGCTTTTGCACTCTATAGGTTTCGTGTGATTCTGGGTAAGTCTGTGTCTCCACTCTACTGGGTAATTCTGTGTCTGCACTCTATATGCTCTGTGTGATTCTGGGTGAGCCTGCATAGGCTATGTGTGAATCTGGATGAATCTGTGTCTGAAGTGGTCAGGCAAGAGGGGCTGCTGTGCTGTTGAACACTATAGGCTTCGTGTGATTCTGGGTGAGTCTGTGTCTGCAGTGGTTAGCCAAGAGAGGCTGCTCTGCTGTTGCACTCTACAGGCTTCGTGTGATTCTGGATAAGTCTGTGTCTACACTCTATAGGCTCTGTGTGATTCTGGGTGAACCTGCATAGGCTCTGTGTGACTCTGGGTGAGTCTGTGTCTGCAGTGGTCAGCCACGAGGGGCTGTTCTGCTGTTGCACTCTATAGGCTTCCTGTGATTCTGGGTAAGTCTGTGTCTGCACTCTTTAGGCTCTGTGTGATTCTGGGCGAGATTGTGTCTGCAGTGGTCAGCCAAGAGGGGTTGCTCTGCTGTTGCACTCTATAGGCTTCGTGTGATTCTGGGTAAGTCTGTGTCTGCACTCTTTAGGCTCTGTGTGATTCTGGGCGAGATTGTGTCTGCAGTGGTCAGCCAAGAGGGGTTGCTCTGCTGTTGCACTCTATAGGCTTCCTGTGATTCTGGGTAAGTCTGTGTCTGCACTCTTTAGGCTCTGTGTGATTTTGGGCGAGATTGTGTCTGCAGTGGTCAGCCAAGAGGGGTTGCTCTGCTGTTGCACTCTATAGGCTTCGTGTGATTCTGGGTAAGTCTGTGTCTGCACTCTATAGGCTCTGTGTGATTCTGGGCGAGTCTGTGTCTGCAGTAAGTCAGGCAAGAGGGGCTGCTCTGCTGTTGCACTCTATAGGCTTCGTGTGATTCTGGGTAAGTCTGTGTCTGCACTCTATAGGCTCTGTGTGATTCTGGGTGAGTCTGTGTCTGCAGTGGTCAGCCACGAGGGGCTGCTCTGCTTTTGCACTCTATAGGTTTCGTGTGATTCTGGGTAAGTCTGTGTCTCCACTCTATAGGCTCTGTGTGATTCTGGGTGAGTCTGTGTCTGCAGTGGTCAGCCAAGTGAGGCTGCTCTGCTGTTGCACTCAATAGGCTTCGTGTGATTCTGGGTAAGTCTGTGTTTGCACTCTATAGGCTCTGGGTGATTCTGGGTGAGTCTGTGTCTGCAGTGGTCAGCCAAGAGGGGCTGCTCTGCTTTTGCACTCTATAGGTTTCGTGTGATTCTGGGTAAGTCTGTGTCTCCACTCTATAGGCTCTGTGTGATTCTGGGTGAGTCTGTGTCTGCAGTGGTCAGCCAAGTGAGGCTTCTCTGCTGTTGCACTCAATAGGCTTCGTGTGATTCTGGGTAAGTCTGTGTCTGCACTCTATAGGCTCTGTGTGATTCTGGTTGAGTCTGTGTCTGCAGTGGTTAGCCAAGAGAGGCTGCTCTGCTGTTGCACTCTATAGGCTTCGTGTGATTCTGGGTAAGTCTGTGTCTGCACTCTATAGGCTCTGTGTGATTCTGGGCGAGTCTGTGTCTGCAGTGGTCAGCCACGAGGGGCTGTTCTGCTGTTGCACTCTATAGGCTTCGTGTGATGCTGGGTAAGTCTGTGTCTGCACTCTTTAGGCTCTGTGTGATTCTGGGTGAGTCTGTGTCTGCAGTGGTCAGCCAAGTGAGGCTGCTCTGCTGTTGCACTCAATAGGCTTCGTGTGATTCTGGGTAAGTCTGTGTTTGCACTCTATAGGCTCTGGGTGATTCTGGGTGAGTCTGTGTCTGCAGTGGTCAGCCAAGAGGGGCTGCTCTGCTTTTGCACTCTATAGGTTTCGTGTGATTCTGGGTAAGTCTGTGTCTCCACTCTATAGGCTCTGTGTTATTCTGGGAGAGTCTGTGTCTGCAGTGGTCAGCCAAGAGAGGCTTCTCTGCTGTTGAACTCAATAGGCTTCGTGTGATTCTGGGTAAGTCTGTGTCTGCACTCTATAGGCTCTGTGTGATTCTGGTTGAGTCTGTGTCTGCAGTGGTTAGCCAAGAGAGGCTGCTCTGCTGTTGCACTCTATAGGCTTCGTGTGATTCTGGGTAAGTCTGTGTCTGCACTCTATAGGCTCTGTGTGATTCTGGGCGAGTCTGTGTCTGCAGTAAGTCAGCCAAGAGGGGCTGCTCTGCTGTTGCACTCTATAGGCTTCGTGTGATTCTGGGTAAGTCTGTGTCTGCACTCTATAGGCTCTGTGTGATTCTGGGTGAGTCTGTGTCTGCAGTGGTCAGCCACGAGGGGCTGCTCTGCTTTTGCACTCTATAGGTTTCGTGTGATTCTGGGTAAGTCTGTGTCTCCACTCTATAGGCTCTGTGTGATTCTGGGTGAGTCTGTGTCTGCAGTGGTCAGCCAAGAGGGGCTGCTGTGCTTTTGCACTCTATAGGTTTCGTGTGATTCTGGGTAAGTCTGTGTCTCCACTCTACTGGGTAATTCTGTGTCTGCACTCTATATGCTCTGTGTGATTCTGGGTGAGCCTGCATAGGCTCTGTGTGAATCTGGATGAATCTGTGTCTGAAGTGGTCAGGCAAGAGGGGCTGCTGTGCTGTTGAACACTATAGGCTTCGTGTGATACTGGGTGAGTCTGTGTCTGCAGTGGTTAGCCTAGAGAGGCTGCTCTGCTGTTGCACTCTACAGGCTTCGTGTGATTCTGGATAAGTCTGTGTCTACACTCTATAGGCTCTGTGTGATTCTGGGTGAACCTGCATAGGCTCTGTGTGACTCTGGGTGAGTCTGTGTCTGCAGTGGTCAGCCACGAGGGGCTGTTCTGCTGTTGCACTCTATAGGCTTCCTGTGATTCTGGGTAAGTCTGTGTCTGCACTCTTTAGGCTCTGTGTGATTCTGGGCGAGATTGTGTCTGCAGTGGTCAGCCAAGAGGGGTTGCTCTGCTGTTGCACTCTATAGGCTTCGTGTGATTCTGGGTAAGTCTGTGTCTGCACTCTTTAGGCTCTGTGTGCTTCTGGGCGAGATTGTGTCTGCAGTGGTCAGCCAAGAGGGGTTGCTCTGCTGTTGCACTCTATAGGCTTCCTGTGATTCTGGGTAAGTCTGTGTCTGCACTCTTTAGGCTCTGTGTGATTTTGGGCGAGATTGTGTCTGCAGTGGTCAGCCAAGAGGGGTTGCTCTGCTGTTGCACTCTATAGGCTTCGTGTGATTCTGGGTAAGTCTGTGTCTGCACTCTATAGGCTCTGTGTGATTCTGGGCGAGTCTGTGTCTGCAGTAAGTCAGGCAAGAGGGGCTGCTCTGCTGTTGCACTCTATAGGCTTCGTGTGATTCTGGGTAAGTCTGTGTCTGCACTCTATAGGCTCTGTGTGATTCTGGGTGAGTCTGTGTCTGCAGTGGTCAGCCACGAGGGGCTGCTCTGCTTTTGCACTCTATAGGTTTCGTGTGATTCTGGGTAAGTCTGTGTCTCCACTCTATAGGCTCTGTGTGATTCTGGGTGAGTCTGTGTCTGCAGTGGTCAGCCAAGTGAGGCTGCTCTGCTGTTGCACTCAATAGGCTTCGTGTGATTCTGGGTAAGTCTGTGTTTGCACTCTATAGGCTCTGGGTGATTCTGGGTGAGTCTGTGTCTGCAGTGGTCAGCCAAGAGGGGCTGCTCTGCTTTTGCACTCTATAGGTTTCGTGTGATTCTGGGTAAGTCTGTGTCTCCACTCTATAGGCTCTGTGTGATTCTGGGTGAGTCTGTGTCTGCAGTGGTCAGCCAAGTGAGGCTTCTCTGCTGTTGCACTCAATAGGCTTCGTGATTCTGGGTAAGTCTGTGTCTGCACTCTATAGGCTCTGTGTGATTCTGGTTGAGTCTGTGTCTGCAGTGGTTAGCCAAGAGAGGCTGCTCTGCTGTTGCACTCTATAGGCTTCGTGTGATTCTGGGTAAGTCTGTGTCTGCACTCTATAGGCTCTGTGTGATTCTGGGCGAGTCTGTGTCTGCAGTGGTCAGCCACGAGGGGCTGTTCTGCTGTTGCACTCTATAGGCTTCCTGTGATTCTGGGTAAGTCTGTGTCTGCACTCTTTAGGCTCTGTGTGATTCTGGGTGAGTCTGTGTCTGCAGTGGTCAGCCAAGTGAGGCTGCTCTGCTGTTGCACTCAATAGGCTTCGTGTGATTCTGGGTAAGTCTGTGTTTGCACTCTATAGGCTCTGGGTGATTCTGGGTGAGTCTGTGTCTGCAGTGGTCAGCCAAGAGGGGATGCTCTGCTTTTGCACTCTATAGGTTTCGTGTGATTCTGGGTAAGTCTGTGTCTCCACTCTATAGGCTCTGTGTTATTCTGGGAGAGTCTGTGTCTGCAGTGGTCAGCCAAGAGAGGCTTCTCTGCTGTTGCACTCAATAGGCTTCGTGTGATTCTGGGTAAGTCTGTGTCTGCACTCTATAGGCTCTGTGTGATTCTGGTTGAGTCTGTGTCTGCAGTGGTTAGCCAAGAGAGGCTGCTCTGCTGTTGCACTCTATAGGCTTCGTGTGATTCTGGGTAAGTCTGTGTCTGCACTCTATAGGCTCTGTGTGATTCTGGGCGAGTCTGTGTCTGCAGTAAGTCAGCCAAGAGGGGCTGCTCTGCTGTTGCACTCTATAGGCTTCGTGTGATTCTGGGTAAGTCTGTGTCTGCACTCTATAGGCTCTGTGTGATTCTGGGTGAGTCTGTGTCTGCAGTGGTCAGCCACGAGGGGCTGCTCTGCTTTTGCACTCTATAGGTTTCGTGTGATTCTGGGTAAGTCTGTGTCTCCACTCTATAGGCTCTGTGTGATTCTGGGTGAGTCTGTGTCTGCAGTGGTCAACCAAGTGAGGCTGCTCTGCTGTTGCACTCAATAGGCTTCGTGTGATTCTGGATAAGTCTGTGTCTGCACCCTATAGGCTCTGTGTGATTCTGGGTGAGTCTGTGTCTGCAGTGGTCAGCCAAGAGGGGCTGCTGTGCTTTTGCACTCTATAGGTTTCGTGTGATTCTGGGTAAGTCTGTGTCTCCACTCTACTGGGTAATTCTGTGTCTGCACTCTATATGCTCTGTGTGATTCTGGGTGAGCCTGCATAGGCTCTGTGTGAATCTGGATGAATCTGTGTCTGAAGTGGTCAGGCAAGAGGGGCTGCTGTGCTGTTGAACACTATAGGCTTCGTGTGATTCTGGGTGAGTCTGTGTCTGCAGTGGTTAGCCAAGAGAGGCTGCTCTGCTGTTGCACTCTACAGGCTTCGTGTGATTCTGGATAAGTCTGTGTCTACACTCTATAGGCTCTGTGTGATTCTGGGTGAACCTGCATAGGCTCTGTGTGACTCTGGGTGAGTCTGTGTCTGCAGTGGTCAGCCACGAGGGGCTGTTCTGCTGTTGCACTCTATAGGCTTCCTGTGATTCTGGGTAAGTCTGTGTCTGCACTCTTTAGGCTCTGTGTGATTCTGGGCGAGATTGTGTCTGCAGTGGTCAGCCAAGAGGGGTTGCTCTGCTGTTGCACTCTATAGGCTTCGTGTGATTCTGGGTAAGTCTGTGTCTGCACTCTTTAGGCTCTGTGTGATTCTGGGCGAGATTGTGTCTGCAGTGGTCAGCCAAGAGGGGTTGCTCTGCTGTTGCACTCTATAGGCTTCCTGTGATTCTGGGTAAGTCTGTGTCTGCACTCTTTAGGCTCTGTGTGATTTTGGGCGAGATTGTGTCTGCAGTGGTCAGCCAAGAGGGGTTGCTCTGCTGTTGCACTCTATAGGCTTCGTGTGATTCTGGGTATGTCTGTGTCTGCACTCTATAGGCTCTGTGTGATTCTGGGCGAGTCTGTGTCTGCAGTAAGTCAGGCAAGAGGGGCTGCTCTGCTGTTGCACTCTATAGGCTTCGTGTGATTCTGGGTAAGTCTGTGTCTGCACTCTATAGGCTCTGTGTGATTCTGGGTGAGTCTGTGTCTGCAGTGGTCAGCCACGAGGAGCTGCTCTGCTTTTGCACTCTATAGGTTTCGTGTGATTCTGGGTAAGTCTGTGTCTCCACTCTATAGGCTCTGTGTGATTCTGGGTGAGTCTGTGTCTGCAGTCGTCAGCCAAGTGAGGCTGCTCTGCTGTTGCACTCAATAGGCTTCGTGTGATTCTGGGTAAGTCTGTGTCTGCACTCTATAGGCTCTGTGTGATTCTGGTTGAGTCTGTGTCTGCAGTGGTTAGCCAAGAGAGGCTGCTCTGCTGTTGCACTCTATAGGCTTCGTGTGATTCTGGGTAAGTCTGTGTCTGCACTCTATAGGCTCTGTGTGATTCTGGGCGAGTCTGTGTCTGCAGTGGTCAGCCACGAGGGGCTGTTCTGCTGTTGCACTCTATAGGCTTCCTGTGATTCTGGGTAAGTCTGTGTCTGCACTCTTTAGGCTCTGTGTGATTCTGGGCGAGATTGTGTCTGCAGTGGTCAGCCAAGAGGGGTTGCTCTGCTGTTGCACTCTATAGGCTTCGTGTGATTCTGGGTAAGTCTGTGTCTGCACTCTTTAGGCTCTGTGTGATTCTGGGCGAGATTGTGTCTGCAGTGGTCAGCCAAGAGGGGTTGCTCTGCTGTTGCACTCTATAGGCTTCCTGTGATTCTGGGTAAGTCTGTGTCTGCACTCTTTAGGCTCTGTGTGATTCTGGGCGAGATTGTGTCTGCAGTGGTCAGCCAAGAGGGGTTGCTCTGCTCTTGCACTCTATAGGCTTCGTGTGATTCTGGGTAAGTCTGTGTCTGCACTCTATAGGCTCTGTGTGATTCTGGGCGAGTGTGTCTGCAGTAAGTCAGCCAAGAGGGGCTGCTCTGCTGTTGCACTCTATAGGCTTCGTGTGATTCTGGGTAAGTCTGTGTCTGCACTCTATAGGCTCTGTGTGATTCTGGGTGAGTCTGTGTCTGCAGTGGTCAGCCACGAGGGGCTGCTCTGCTTTTGCACTCTATGGGTTTCGTGTGATTCTGGGTAAGTCTGTGTCTCCACTCTATAGGCTCTGTGTGATTCTGGGTGAGTCTGTGTCTGAAGTGGTCAGGCAAGAGGGGCTGCTGTGCTGTTGAACACTATAGGCTTCGTGTGATTCTGGGTAAGTCTGTGTTTGCACTCTATAGGCTCTGGGTGATTCTGGGTGAGTCTGTGTCTGCAGTGGTCAGCCAAGTGAGGCTGCTCTGCTGTTGCACTCTATAGGCTTCGTGTGATTCTGGGTAAATCTGTGTCTGCACTCTATAGGCTCTGTGTGATTCTGGTTGAGTCTGTGTCTGCAGTGGTTAGCCAAGAGAGGCTGCTCTGCTGTTGCACTCTATAGGCTTCGTGTGATTCTGGGTAAGTCTGTGTCTCCACTCTATAGGCTCTGTGTGATTCTGGGTGAGTCTGTGTCTGCAGTGGTCAGCCAAGTGAGGCTGCTCTGCTGTTGCACTCAATAGGCTTCGTGTGATTCTGGGTAAGTCTGTGTTTGCACTCTATAGGTTCTGGGTGATTCTGGGTGAGTCTGTGTCTGCAGTGGTCAGCCAAGAGGGGCTGCTCTGCTTTTGCACTCTATAGGTTTCGTGTGATTCTGGGTAAGTCTGTGTCTCCACTCTATAGGCTCTGTGTGATTCTGGGTGAGTCTGTGTCTGCAGTGGTCAGCCACGTGAGGCTTCTCTGCTGTTGCACTCAATAGGCTTCGTGTGATTCTGGGTAAGTCTGTGTCTGCACTCTATAGGCTCTGTGTGATTCTGGTTGAGTCTGTGTCTGCAGTGGTTAGCCAAGAGAGGCTGCTCTGCTGTTGCACTCTATAGGCTTCGTGTGATTCTGGGTAAGTCTGTGTCTGCACTCTATAGGCTCTGTGTGATTCTGGGCGAGTCTGTGTCTGCAGTAAGTCAGCCAAGAGGGGCTGCTCTGCTGTTGCACTCTATAGGCTTCGTGTGATTCTGGGTAAGTCTGTGTCTGCACTCTATAGGCTCTGTGTGATTCTGGGTGAGTCTGTGTCTGCAGTGGTCAGCCACGAGGGGCTGCTCTGCTTTTGCACTCTATAGGTTTCGTGTGATTCTGGGTAAGTCTGTGTCTCCACTCTATAGGCTCTGTGTGATTCTGGGTGAGTCTGTGTCTGCAGTGGTCAGCCAAGTGAGGCTGCTCTGCTGTTGCACTCAATAGGCTTCGTGTGATTCTGGATAAGTCTGTGTCTGCACCCTATAGGCTCTGTGTGATTCTGGGTGAGTCTGTGTCTGCAGTGGTCAGCCAAGAGGGGCTGCTGTGCTTTTGCACTCTATAGGTTTCGTGTGATTCTGGGTAAGTCTGTGTCTCCACTCTACTGGGTAATTCTGTGTCTGCACTCTATATGCTCTGTGTGATTCTGGGTGAGCCTGCATAGGCTCTGTGTGAATCTGGATGAATCTGTGTCTGAAGTGGTCAGGCAAGAGGGGCTGCTGTGCTGTTGAACACTATAGGCTTCGTGTGATTCTGGGTGAGTCTGTGTCTGCAGTGGTTAGCCAAGAGAGGCTGCTCTGCTGTTGCACTCTACAGGCTTCGTGTGATTCTGGATAAGTCTGTGTCTACACTCTATAGGCTCTGTGTGATTCTGGGTGAACCTGCATAGGCTCTGTGTGACTCTGGGTGAGTCTGTGTCTGCAGTGGTTAGCCAAGAGAGGCTGTTCTGCTGTTGCACTCTATAGGCTTCCTGTGATTCTGGGTAAGTCTGTGTCTGCACTCTTTAGGCTCTGTGTGATTCTGGGCGAGATTGTGTCTGCAGTGGTCAGCCAAGAGGGGTTGCTCTGCTGTTGCACTCTATAGGCTTCGTGTGATTCTGGGTAAGTCTGTGTCTGCACTCTTTAGGCTCTGTGTGATTCTGGGCGAGATTGTGTCTGCAGTGGTCAGCCAAGAGGGGTTGCTCTGCTGTTGCACTCTATAGGCTTCCTGTGATTCTGGGTAAGTCTGTGTCTGCACTCTTTAGGCTCTGTGTGATTCTGGGCGAGATTGTGTCTGCAGTGGTCAGCCAAGAGGGGTTGCTCTGCTGTTGCACTCTATAGGCTTCGTGTGATTCTGGGTAAGTCTGTGTCTGCACTCTATAGGCTCTGTGTGATTCTGGGCGAGTCTGTGTCTGCAGTAAGTCAGGCAAGAGGGGCTGCTCTGCTGTTGCACTCTATAGGCTCTGTGTGATTCTGGGTGAGTCTGTGTCTGCAGTGGTCAGCCAAGTGAGGCTGCTCTGCTGTTGCACTCAATAGGCTTCGTGTGATTCTGGATAAGTCTGTGTCTGCACCCTATAGGCTCTGTGTGATTCTGGGTGAGTCTGTGTCTGCAGTGGTCAGCCAAGAGGGGCTGCTGTGCTTTTGCACTCTATAGGTTTCGTGTGATTCTGGGTAAGTCTGTGTCTCCACTCTACTGGGTAATTCTGTGTCTGCACTCTATATGCTCTGTGTGATTCTGGGTGAGCCTGCATAGGCTCTGTGTGAATCTGGATGAATCTGTGTCTGAAGTGGTCAGGCAAGAGGGGCTGCTGTGCTGTTGAACACTATAGGCTTCGTGTGATTCTGGGTGAGTCTGTGTCTGCAGTGGTTAGCCAAGAGAGGCTGCTCTGCTGTTGCACTCTACAGGCTTCGTGTGATTCTGGATAAGTCTGTGTCTACACTCTATAGGCTCTGTGTGATTCTGGGTGAACCTGCATAGGCTCTGTGTGACTCTGGGTGAGTCTGTGTCTGCAGTGGTTAGCCAAGAGAGGCTGTTCTGCTGTTGCACTCTATAGGCTTCCTGTGATTCTGGGTAAGTCTGTGTCTGCACTCTTTAGGCTCTGTGTGATTCTGGGCGAGATTGTGTCTGCAGTGGTCAGCCAAGAGGGGTTGCTCTGCTGTTGCACTCTATAGGCTTCGTGTGATTCTGGGTAAGTCTGTGTCTGCACTCTTTAGGCTCTGTGTGATTCTGGGCGAGATTGTGTCTGCAGTGGTCAGCCAAGAGGGGTTGCTCTGCTGTTGCACTCTATAGGCTTCCTGTGATTCTGGGTAAGTCTGTGTCTGCACTCTTTAGGCTCTGTGTGATTCTGGGCGAGATTGTGTCTGCAGTGGTCAGCCAAGAGGGGTTGCTCTGCTGTTGCACTCTATAGGCTTCGTGTGATTCTGGGTAAGTCTGTGTCTGCACTCTATAGGCTCTGTGTGATTCTGGGCGAGTCTGTGTCTGCAGTAAGTCAGGCAAGAGGGGCTGCTCTGCTGTTGCACTCTATAGGCTTCGTGTGATTCTGGGTAAGTCTGTGTCTGCACTCTATAGGCTCTGTGTGATTCTGGGTGAGTCTGTGTCTGCAGTGGTCAGCCACGAGGGGCTGCTCTGCTTTTGCACTCTATAGGTTTCGTGTGATTCTGGGTAAGTCTGTGTCTCCACTCTATAGGCTCTGTTTGATTCTGGGTGAGTCTGTGTCTGCAGTGGTCAGCCAAGTGAGGCTGCTCTGCTGTTGCACTCAATAGGCTTCGTGTGATTCTGGGTAAGTCTGTGTTTGCACTCTATAGGCTCTGGGTGATTCTGGGTGAGTCTGTGTCTGCAGTGGTCAGCCAAGAGGGGCTGCTGTGCTTTTGCACTCTATAGGTTTCGTGTGATTCTGGGTAAGTCTGTGTCTCCACTCTATAGGCTCTGTGTGATTCTGGGTGAGTCTGTGTCTGCAGTGGTCAGCCAAGTGAGGCTTCTCTGCTGTTGCACTCAATAGGCTTCGTGTGATTCTGGGTAAGTGTGTGTCTGCACTCTATAGGCTCTGTGTGATTCTGGTTGAGTCTGTGTCTGCAGTGGTTAGCCAAGAGAGGCTGCTCTGCTGTTGCACTCTATAGGCTTCGTGTGATTCTGGGTAAGTCTGTGTCTGCACTCTATAGGCTCTGTGTGATTATGGATGAGCCTGCATAGGCTCTGTGTGACTCTGGGTGAGTCTGTGTCTGCAGTGGTCAGCCACGAGGGGCTGTTCTGCTGTTGCACTCTATAGGCTTCCTGTGATTCTGGGTAAGTCTGTGTCTGCACTCTTTAGGCTCTGTGTGATTCTGGGTGAGTCTGTGTCTGCAGTGGTCAGCCACGAGGGGCTGCTCTGCTGTTGCACTCTATAGGTTTCGTGTGATTCTGGGTAAGTCTGTGTCTCCACTCTATAGGCTCTGTGTGATTCTGGGTGAGTCTGTGTCTGCAGTGGTCAGCCAAGTGAGGCTGCTCTGCTGTTGCACTCAATAGGCTTCGTGTGATTCTGGATAAGTCTGTGTCTGCACCCTATAGGCTCTGTGTGATTCTGGGTGAGTCTGTGTCTGCAGTGGTCAGCCAAGAGGGGCTGCTGTGCTTTTGCACTCTATAGGTTTCGTGTGATTCTGGGTAAGTCTGTGTCTCCACTCTACTGGGTAATTCTGTGTCTGCACTCTATATGCTCTGGGTGATTCTGGGTGAGCCTGCATAGGCTCTGTGTGACTCTGGATGAATCTGTGTCTGCAGTGGTCAGGCAAGAGGGGCTGCTGTGCTGTTGAACACTATAGGCTTCGTGTGATTCTGGGTAAGTCTGTGTCTGTACTCTATAGGCTCTGTGTGATTCTGGGTGAGTCTGTGTCTGCAGTGGTTAGCCAAGAGAGGCTGCTCTGCTGTTGCACTCTACAGGCTTCGTGTGATTCTGGGTAAGTCTGTGTCTGCACTCTATAGGCTCTGTGTGATTCTGGGTGAGCCTGCATAGGCTCTGTGTGACTCTGGGTGAGTCTGTGTCTGCAGTGGTCAGCCACGAGGGGCTGTTCTGCTGTTGCACTCTATAGGCTTCCTGTGATTCTGGGTAAGTCTGTGTCTGCACTCTTTAGGCTCTGTGTGATTCTGGGCGAGATTGTGTCTGCAGTGGTCAGCCAAGAGGGGTTGCTCTGCTGTTGCACTCTTTAGTCTCTGTGTGATTCTTGGTGAGACTGTGTCTGCACTCTATAGGCTCTGTGTGATTCTGGGCGAGTCTGTGTCTGCACTCTATAGGCTCTGTGTGATTCTGTGCGAGTCTGTGTCTGCAGTAAATCAGCCAAGTGAGGCTGCTCTGCTGTTGCACTCAATAGGCTTCGTGTGATACTGGGTGAGCCTACAAAGGCTCTGTGTGACTCTGGGTGAGTTTGTGTCTGCAGTGGTCAGCCACGAGGGGCTGCTCTGCTGTTGCACTCTATAGGCTTGGTGTGATTCTGGGTAAGTCTGTGTCTGCACTCTATAGGCTCTGTGTGACTCTGGGTGAGTTTGTGTCTGCAGTGGTCAGGCAAGAGGGGCTGCTCTGCTGTTGAACACTATAGGCTTCGTGTGATTCTGGGTAAGTCTGTGTCTGTACTCTATAGGCTCTGTGTGATTCTGGGTGAGCCTCCATAGGCTCTGTGTGACTCTGGGTGAGTTTGTGTCTGCAGTGGTCAGCCACGAGGGGCTGTTCTGCTGTTGCACTCTATAGGCTTCCTGTGATTCTGGGTAAGTCTGTGTCTGCACTCTTTAGGCTCTGTGTGATTCTGGGCGAGATTGTGTCTGCAGTGGTCAGCCAAGAGGGGTTGCTCTGCTGTTGCACTCTATAGGCTTCGTGTGATTCTGGGTAAGTCTGTGTCTCCACTAGATAGGCTCTGTGTGATTCTGGGTGAGTCTGTGTCTGCAGTGTTCAGCCAAGTGAGGCTGCTCTGCTGTTGCACTGAATAGGCTTCGTGTGATTCTGGATCAGTCTGTGTCTGCACCCTATAGGCTCTGTGTGATTCTGGGTGATTCTGTGTCTGTAGTGGTCAGCCAAGAGGGGCTGCTGTGCTTTTGCACTCTATAGGTTTCGTGTGATTCTGGGAAAGTCTGTGTCTCCACTCTACTGGGTAATTCTGTGTCTGCACTCTATAGGCTCTGTGTGATTCTGGGTGAGCCTGCATAGGCTCTGTGTGACTCTGGGTGAGTCTGTGTCTGCAGTGGTCAGCCACGAGGGGCTGTTCTGCTGTTGCACTCTATAGGCTTCCTGTGATTCTGGGTAAGTCTGTGTCTGCACTCTTTAGGCTCTGTGTGATTCTGGGCGAGGTTGTGTCTGCAGTGGTCAGCCAAGAGGGGTTGCTCTGCTGTTGCACTCTTTAGGCTCTGTGTGATTCTTGGTGAGACTGTGTCTGCACTCTATAGGCTCTGTGTGATTCTGGGCGAGTCTGTGTCTGCACTCTCTAGGCTCTGTGTGATTCTGTGCGAGTCTGTGTCTGCAGTAAGTCAGCCAAGTGAGGCTGCTCTGCTGTTTCACTCAATAGGCTTCGTGTGATTCTGGGTGAGCCTACAAAGGCTCTGTGTGACTCTGGATGAGTTTGTGTCTGCAGTGGTCAGCCACGAGGGGCTGTTCTGCTGTTGCACTCTATAGGCTTCGTGTGATTCTGGGTAAGTCTGTGTCTGCACTCTATAGGCTCTGTGTGACTCTAGGTGAGTTTGTGTCTGCAGTGGTCAGGCAAGAGGGGCTACTCTGCTGTTGAACACTATAGGCTTCGTGTGATTCTGGGTAAGTCTGTGTCTGTAGGCTCTGTGTGATTCTGGGTGAGCCTCCATAGGCTCTGTGTGACTCTGGGTGAGTTTGTGTCTGCAATGGTCAGCCACGAGGGGCTGTTCTGCTGTTGCAGTCTATAGGCTTCCTGTGATTCTGGGTAAGTCTGTGTCTGCACTCTTTAGGCTCTGTGTGATTCTGGGCGAGATTGTGTCTGCAGTGGTCAGCCAAGAGGGGTTGCTCTGCTGTTGCACTCTATAGGCTTCGTGTGATTCTGGGTAAGTCTGTGTCTGCACTCTATAGGCTCTGTGTGATTCTGGGCGAGTCTGTGTCTGCAGTAAGTCAGCCAAGAGGGGCTGCTCTGCTGTTGCACTCTATAGGCTTCATGTGATTCTGGGTAAGTCTGTGTCTGCACTCTATAGGCTCTGTGTGATTCTGGGTGAGTCTGTGTCTGCAGTGGTCAGCCACGAGGGGCTGCTCTGCTTTTGCACTCTATAGGTTTCGTGAGATTCTGGGTAAGTCTGTGTCTCCACTCTATAGGCTCTGTGTGATTCTGGGTGAGTCTGTGTCTGCAGTGGTCAGCCAAGAGGGGCTGCTCTGCTGTTGCACTCAATAGGCCGATTCTGGGTGAGCCTGCATAGGCTCTGTGTGACTCTGGGTGAGTCTGTGTCTGCAGTGGTCAGCCACGAGGGGCTGTTCTGCTGTTGCACTCTATAGGCTTCCTGTGATTCTGGGTAAGTCTGTGTCTGCACTCTTTAGGCTCTGTGTGATTCTGGGCGAGATTGTGTCTGCAGTGGTCAGCCAAGAGGGGTTGCTCTGCTGTTGCACTCTTTAGTCTCTGTGTGATTCTTGGTGAGACTGTGTCTGCACTCTATAGGCTCTGTGTGATTCTGGGCGAGTCTGTGTCTGCACTCTATAGGCTCTGTGTGATTCTGTGCGAGTCTGTGTCTGCAGTAAGTCAGCCAAGTGAGGCTGCTCTGCTGTTGCACTCAATAGGCTTCGTGTGATTCTGCGTGAGCCTACAAAGGCTATGTGTGACTCTGAGTGAGTTTGTGTCTGCAGTGGTCAGCCACGAGGGGCTGTTCTGCTGTTGCACTCTATAGGCTTCGTGTGATTCTGGGTAAGTCTGTGTCTGCACTCTATAGGCTCTGTGTGACTCTGGGTGAGTTTGTGTCTGCAGTGGTCAGGCAAGAGGGGCTGCTCTGCTGTTGAACACTATAGGCTTCGTGTGATTCTGGATAAGTCTGTGTCTGTAGGTTCTGTGTGATTCTGGGTGAGCCTCCATAGGCTCTGTGTGACTCTGGCTGAGTTTGTGTCTGCAGTGGTCAGCCAAGAGGGGCTGCTCTGCTTTTGCACTCTATAGGTTTCGTGTGATTCTGGGTAAGTCTGTGTCTCCACTCTATAGGCTCTGTGTGATTCTGGGTGAGTCTGTGTCTGCAGTGGTCAGCCAAGAGGGGCTGCTCTGCTTTTGCACTCTATAGGTTTCGTGTGATTCTGGGTAAGTCTGTGTCTCCACTCTATAGGCTCTGTGTGATTCTGGGTGAGTCTGTGTCTGCAGTGGTCAGCCACGAGGGGCTGTTCTGCTGTTGCAGTCTATAGGCTTCCTGTGATTCTGGGTAAGTCTGTGTCTGCACTCTTTAGGCTCTGTGTGATTCTGAGCGAGATTGTGTCTGCAGTGGTCAGCCAAGAGGGGTTGCTCTGCTGTTGCACTCTATAGGCTTCGTGTGATTCTGGGTAAGTCTGTGTCTGCACTCTATAGGCTCTGTGTGATTCTGGGCGAGTCTGTGTCTGCAGTAAGTCAGCCAAGAGGGGCTGCTCTGCTGTTGCACTCTATAGGCTTCATGTGATTCTGGGTAAGTCTGTGTCTGCACTCTATAGGCTCTGTGTGATTCTGGGTGAGTCTGTGTCTGCAGTGGTCAGCCACGAGGGGCTGCTCTGCTTTTGCACTCTATAGGTTTCGTGAGATTCTGGGTAAGTCTGTGTCTCCACTCTATAGGCTCTGTGTGATTCTGGGTGAGTCTGTGTCTGCAGTGGTCAGCCAAGAGGGGCTGCTCTGCTGTTGCACTCAATAGGCTTCGTGTGATTCTGGGTAAGTCTGTGTTTGCACTCTATAGGCTCTGGGTGATTCTGGGTGAGTCTGTGTCTTCAGTGGTCAGCCAAGAGGTGCTGTTCTGCTTTTGCACTCTATAGGTTTCGTGTGATTCTGGGTAAGTCTGTGTCTCCACTCTATAGGCTCTGTGTGATTCTGGGTGAGTCTGTGTCTGCAGTGGTCAGCCAAGAGGGGCTGCTGTGCTTTTGCACTCTATAGGTTTCGTGAGATTCTGGGTAAGTCTGTGTCTCCACTCTACTGGGTAATTCTGTGTCTGCACTCTATATGCTCTGTGTGATTCTGGGTGAGCCTGCATAGGCTCTGTGTGACTCTGGGTGAGTCTGTGTCTGCAGTGGTCAGGCAAGAGGGGCTGCTGTGCTGTTGAACACTATAGGCTTCGTGTGATTCTGGGTAACTCTGTGTCTGTACTCTATAGGCTCTGTGTGATTCTGGGTGAGTCTGTGTCTGCAGTGGTTAGCCAAGAGAGGCTGCTCTGCTGTTGCACTCTACAGGCTTCGTGTGATTCTGGGTAAGTCTGTCTCTGCACTCTATAGGCTCTGTGTGATTCTGGGTGAGCCTGCATAGGCTCTGTGTGACTCTGGGTGAGTCTGTGTCTGCAGTGGTCAGCCACGAGGGGCTGTTCTGCTGTTGCACTCTATAGGCTTCCTGTGATTCTGGGTAAGTCTGTGTCTGCACTCTTTAGGCTCTGTGTGATTCTGGGCGAGATTGTGTCTGCAGTGGTCAGCCAAGAGGGGTTGCTCTGCTGTTGCACTCTTTAGTCTCTGTGTGATTCTTGGTGAGACTGTGTCTGCACTTTATAGGCTCTGTGTGATTCTGGTCGAGTCTGTGTCTGCACTCTATAGGCTCTGTGTGATTCTGTGCGAGTCTGTGTCTGCAGTAAGTCAGCCAAGTGAGGCTGCTCTGCTGTTGCACTCAATAGGCTTCGTGTGATTCTGCGTGAGCCTACAAAGGCTCTGTGTGACTCTGGTTGAATCTGTGTCTGCAGTGGTCAGGCAAGATGGGCTGCTGTGCTGTTGAACACTATAGGCTTCGTGTGATTCTGGGTAACTCTGTGTCTGTACTCTATAGGCTCTGTGTGATTCTGGGTGAGTCTGTGTCTGCAGTGGTTAGCCAAGAGAGGCTGCTCTGCTGTTGCACTCTACAGGCTTCGTGTGATTCTGGGTAAGTCTGTGTCTGCACTCTATAGGCTCTGTGTGATTCTGGGTGAGCCTGCATAGGCTCTGTGTGACTCTGGGTGAGTCTGTGTCTGCAGTGGTCAGCCACGAGGGGCTGTTCTGCTGTTGCACTCTATAGGCTTCCTGTGATTCTGGGTAAGTCTGTGTCTGCACTCTTTAGGCTCTGTGTGATTCTGGGCGAGATTGTGTCTGCAGTGGTCAGCCAAGAGGGGTTGCTCTGCTGTTGCACTCTTTAGTCTCTGTGTGATTCTTGGTGAGACTGTGTCTGCACTCTATAGGCTCTGTGTGATTCTGGGCGAGTCTGTGTCTGCACTCTATAGGCTCTGTGTGATTCTGTGCGAGTCTGTGTCTGCAGTAAGTCAGCCAAGTGAGGCTGCTCTGCTGTTGCACTCAATAGGCTTCGTGTGATTCTGCGTGAGCCTACAAAGGCTATGTGTGACTCTGAGTGAGTTTGTGTCTGCAGTGGTCAGCCACGAGGGGCTGTTCTGCTGTTGCACTCTATAGGCTTCGTGTGATTCTGGGTAAGTCTGTGTCTGCACTCTATAGGCTCTGTGTGACTCTGGGTGAGTTTGTGTCTGCAGTGGTCAGGCAAGAGGGGCTGCTCTGCTGTTGAACACTATAGGCTTCGTGTGATTCTGGATAAGTCTGTGTCTGTAGGTTCTGTGTGATTCTGGGTGAGCCTCCATAGGCTCTGTGTGACTCTGGCTGAGTTTGTGTCTGCAGTGGTCAGCCAAGAGGGGCTGCTCTGCTTTTGCACTCTATAGGTTTCGTGTGATTCTGGGTAAGTCTGTGTCTCCACTCTATAGGCTCTGTGTGATTCTGGGTGAGTCTGTGTCTGCAGTGGTCAGCCAAGAGGGGCTGCTCTGCTTTTGCACTCTATAGGTTTCGTGTGATTCTGGGTAAGTCTGTGTCTCCACTCTATAGGCTCTGTGTGATTCTGGGTGAGTCTGTGTCTGCAGTGGTCAGCCACGAGGGGCTGTTCTGCTGTTGCAGTCTATAGGCTTCCTGTGATTCTGGGTAAGTCTGTGTCTGCACTCTTTAGGCTCTGTGTGATTCTGAGCGAGATTGTGTCTGCAGTGGTCAGCCAAGAGGGGTTGCTCTGCTGTTGCACTCTATAGGCTTCGTGTGATTCTGGGTAAGTCTGTGTCTGCACTCTATAGGCTCTGTGTGATTCTGGGCGAGTCTGTGTCTGCAGTAAGTCAGCCAAGAGGGGCTGCTGTGCTGTTGCACTCTATAGGCTTCATGTGATTCTGGGTAAGTCTGTGTCTGCACTCTATAGGCTCTGTGTGATTCTGGGTGAGTCTGTGTCTGCAGTGGTCAGCCACGAGGGGCTGCTCTGCTTTTGCACTCTATAGGTTTCGTGAGATTCTGGGTAAGTCTGTGTCTCCACTCTATAGGCTCTGTGTGATTCTGGGTGAGTCTGTGTCTGCAGTGGTCAGCCAAGAGGGGCTGCTCTGCTGTTGCACTCAATAGGCTTCGTGTGATTCTGGGTAAGTCTGTGTTTGCACTCTATAGGCTCTGGGTGATTCTGGGTGAGTCTGTGTCTGCAGTGGTCAGCCAAGAGGTGCTGTTCTGCTTTTGCACCCTATAGGTTTCGTGTGATTCTGGGTAAGTCTGTGTCTCCACTCTATAGGCTCTGTGTGATTCTGGATGAGTCTGTGTCTGCAGTGGTCAGTCAAGAGGGGCTGCTGTGCTTTTGCACTCTATAGGTTTCGTGTGATTCTGGGTAAGTCTGTGTCTCCACTCTACTGGGTAATTCTGTGTCTGCACTCTATATGCTCTGTGTGATTCTGGGTGAGCCTGCATAGGCTCTGTGTGACTCTGGGTGAGTCTGTGTCTGCAGTGGTCAGGCAAGAGGGGCTGCTGTGCTGTTGAACACTATAGGCTTCGTGTGATTCTGGGTAACTCTGTGTCTGTACTCTATAGGCTCTGTGTGATTCTGGGTGAGTCTGTGTCTGCAGTGGTTAGCAAAGAGAGGCTGCTCTGCTGTTGCACTCTACAGGCTTCGTGTGATTCTGGGTAAGTCTGTGTCTGCACTCTATAGGCTCTGTGTGATTCTGGGTGAGCCTGCATAGGCTCTGTGTGACTCTGGGTGAGTCTGTGACTGCAGTGGTCAGCCACGAGGGGCTGTTCTGCTGTTGCACTCTATAGGCTTCCTGTGATTCTGGGTAAGTCTGTGTCTGCACTCTTTAGGCTCTGTGTGATTCTGGGCGAGATTGTGTCTGCAGTGGTCAGCCAAGAGGGGTTGCTCTGCTGTTGCACTCTTTAGTCTCTGTGTGATTCTTGGTGAGACTGTGTCTGCACTCTATAGGCTCTGTGTGATTCTGGACGAGTCTGTGTCTGCACTCTATAGGCTCTGTGTGATTCTGTGCGAGTCTGTGTCTGCAGTAAGTCAGCCAAGTGAGGCTGCTCTGCTGTTGCACTCAATAGGCTTCGTGTGATTCTGCGTGAGCCTACAAAGGCTCTGTGTGACTCTGGTTGAATCTGTGTCTGCAGTGGTCAGGCAAGAGGGGCTGCTGTGCTGTTGAACACTATAGGCTTCGTGTGATTCTGGGTAACTCTGTGTCTGTACTCTATAGGCTCTGTGTGATTCTGGGTGAGTCTGTGTCTGCAGTGGTTAGCCAAGAGAGGCTGCTCTGCTGTTGCACTCTACAGGCTTCGTGTGATTCTGGGGAAGTCTGTGTCTGCACTCTATAGGCTCTGTGTGATTCTGGGTGAGCCTGCATAGGCTCTGTGTGACTCTGGGTGAGTCTGTGTCTGCAGTGGTCAGCCACGAGGGGCTGTTCTGCTGTTGCACTCTATAGGCTTCCTGTGATTCTGGGTAAGTCTGTGTCTGCACTCTTTAGGCTCTGTGTGATTCTGGGCGAGATTGTGTCTGCAGTGGTCAGCCAAGAGGGGTTGCTCTGCTGTTGCACTCTTTAGTCTCTGTGTGATTCTTGGTGAGACTGTGTCTGCACTCTATAGGCTCTGTGTGATTCTGGGCGAGTCTGTGTCTGCACTCTATAGGCTCTGTGTGATTCTGTGCGAGTCTGTGTCTGCAGTAAGTCAGCCAAGTGAGGCTGCTCTGCTGTTGCACTCAATAGGCTTCGTGTGATTCTGCGTGAGCCTACAAAGAATCTGTGTGACTATGGGTGAGTTTGTGTCTGCAGTGGTCAGCCACGAGGGGCTGTTCTGCTGTTGCACTCTATAGGCTTAGTGTATTTCTGGGTAAGTCTGTGTCTGCACTCTATAGGCTCTGTGTGACTCTGGGTGAGTTTGTGTCTGCAGTGGTCAGGCAAGAGGGGCTGCTCTGCTGTTGAACACTATAGGCTTCGTGTGATTCTGGATAAGTCTGTGTCTGTAGGCTCTGTGTGATTCTGGGTGAGCCTCCATAGGCTCTGTGTGACTCTGGGTGAGTTTGTGTCTGCAGTGGTCAGCCAAGAGGGGCTGCTCTGCTTTTGCACTCTATAGGTTTCGTGTGATTCTGGGTAAGTCTGTGTCTCCACTCTATAGGCTCTGTGTGATTCTGGGTGAGTCTGTGTCTGCAGTGGTCAGCCACGAGGGGCTGCTCTGCTGTTGAACACTATAGGCTTCGTGTGATTCTGGGTAAGTCTGTGTCTGTACTCTATAGGCTCTGTGTGATTCTGGGTGAGCCTCCATAGGCTCTGTGTGACTCTGGGTGAGTTTGTGTCTGCAGTGGTCAGCCACGAGGGGCTGTTCTGCTGTTGCACTCTATAGGCTTCCTGTGATTCTGGGTAAGTCTGTGTCTGCACTCTTTAGGCTCTGTGTGATTCTCGGCGAGATTGTGTCTGCAGTGGTCAGCCAAGAGGGGTTCCTCTGCTGTTGCACTTTATAGGCTTCGTGTGATTCTGGGTAAGTCTGTGTCTCCACTCTATAGGCTCTGTGTGATTCTGTGCGAGTCTGTGTCTGCAGTGGTCAGCCAAGTGAGGCTGCTCTGCTGTTGCACTCAATAGGCTTCGTGTGATTCTGGATAAGTCTGTGTCTGCACCCTATAGGCTCTGTGTGATTCTGGGTGATTCTGTGTCTGCAGTGGTCAGCCAAGAGGGGCTGCTGTGCTTTTGCACTCTATAGGTTTCGTGTGATTCTGGGTAAGTCTGTGTCTCCACTCTACTGGGTAATTCTGTGTCTGCACTCTATAGGCTCTGTGTGATTCTGGGTGAGCCTGCATAGGCTCTATGTGACTCTGGGTGAATCTGTGTCTGCAGTAGTCAGGCAAGAGGGGCTGCTGTGCTGTTGAACACTATAGGCTTCGTGTGATTCTGGGTAACTCTGTGTCTGTACTCTATAGGCTCTGTGTGATTCTGGGTGAGCCTGCATAGGCTCTGTGTGACTCTGGGTGAGTCTGTGTCTGCAGTGGTCAGCCACGAGGGGCTGTTCTGCTGTTGCACTCTATAGGCTTCCTGTGATTCTGGGTAAGTCTGTCTCTGCACTCTTTAGGCTCTGTGTGATTCTGGGCGAGATTGTGTCTGCAGTGGTCAGCCAAGAGGGGTTGCTCTGCTGTTGCACTCTTTAGGCTCTGTGTGATTCTTGGTGAGACTGTGTCTGCACTCTATAGGCTCTGTGTGATTCTGGGCGAGTCTGTGTCTGCACTCTATAGGCTCTATGTGATTCTGTGCGAGTCTGTGTCTGCAGTAAGTCAGCCAAGTGAGGCTGCTCTGCTGTTGCACTCAATAGGCTTCGTGTGATTCTGGGCGAGTCTGTGTCTGCAGTAAGTCAGCCAAGAGGGGCTGCTCTGCTGTTGCACTCTATAGGCTTCGTGTGATTCTGGGTAAGTCTGTGTCTGCACTCTATAGGCTCTGTGTGATTCTGGGTGAGTCTGTGTCTGCAGTGGTCAGCCACGAGGGGCTGCTCTGCTTTTGCACTCTATAGGTTTCGTGAGATTCTGGGTAAGTCTGTTTCTCCCCTCTATAGGCTCTGTGTGATTCTGGGTGAGTCTGTGTCTGCAGTGGTCAGCCAAGAGGGGCTGCTCTGCTGTTGCACTCAATAGGCTTCGTGTGATTCTGGGTAAGTCTGTGTTTGCACTCTATAGGCTCTGGGTGATTCTGGGTGAGTCTGTGTCTGCAGTGGTCAGCCAAGAGGGGCTGCTCTGCTTTTGCACTCTATAGGTTTCGTGTGATTCTGGGTAAGTCTGTGTCTGCACCCTATAGACTCTGTGTGATTCTGGGTGAGTCTGTGTCTGCAGTGGTGAGCCAAGTGAGGCTGCTCTGCTGTTGCACTCAATAGGCTTCGTGTGATTCTGGATAAGTCTGTGTCTGCACCCTATAGGCTCTGTGTGATTCTGGGTGAGTCTGTGTCTGCAGTGGTCAGCCAAGAGGGGCTGCTGTGCTTTTGCACTCTATAGGTTTCGTGTGATTCTGGGTAAGTCTGTGTCTCCACTCTACTGGGTAATTCTGTGTCTGCACTCTATATGCTCTGTGTGATTCTGGGTGAGCCTGCATAGGCTCTGTGTGACTCTGGGTGAATCTGTGTCTGCAGTGGTCAGGCAAGAGGGGCTGCTGTGCTGTTGAACACTATAGGCTTCGTGTGATTCTGGGTAACTCTGTGTCTGTACTCTATAGGCTCTGTGTGATTCTGGGTGAGTCTGTGTCTGCAGTGGTTAGCCAAGAGAGGCTGCTCTGCTGTTGCACTCTACAGGCTTCGTGTGATTCTGGGTAAGTCTGTGTCTGCACTCTATAGGCTCTGTGTGATTCTGGGTGAGCCTGCATAGGCTCTGTGTGACTCTGGGTGAGTCTGTGTCTGCAGTGGTCAGCCACGAGGGGCTGTTCTGCTGTTGCACTCTATAGGCTTCCTGTGATTCTGGGTAAGTCTGTGTCTGCACTCTTTAGGCTCTGTGTGATTCTGGGCGAGATTGTGTCTGCAGTGGTCAGCCAAGAGGGGTTGCTCTGCTGTTGCACTCTTTAGGCTCTGTGTGATTCTTGGTGAGACTGTGTCTGCACTCTATAGGCTCTGTGTGATTCTGGGCGAGTCTGTGTCTGGACTCTATAGGCTCTGTGTGATTCTGTGCGAGTCTGTGTCTGCAGTAAGTCAGCCAAGTGAGGCTGCTCTGCTGTTGCACTCAATAGGCTTCGTGTGATTCTGGGTAAGTCTGTGTTTGCACTCTATAGGCTCTGGGTGATTCTGGGTGAGTCTGTGTCTGCAGTGGTCAGCCAAGAGGGGCTGCTCTGCTTTTGCACTCTATAGGTTTCGTGTGATTCTGGGTAAGTCTGTGTCTCCACTCTATAGGCTCTGTGTGATTCTGGGTGAGTCTGTGTCTGCAGTGGTCAGCCAAGTGAGGCTCCTCTGCTGTTGCACTCAATAGGCTTCGTGTGATTCTCGGTAAGTCTATGTCTGCACTCTGTAGGCTCTGTGTGATTCTGGTTGAGTCTGTGTCTGCAGTGGTCAGCCAAGTGAGGCTGCTCTGCTGTTGCACTCTATAGGCTTCGTGTGATTCTGGGTAAGTCTGTGTCTGCACTCTATGGGCTCTGTGTGATTATGGGTGAGCCTGCATAGGCTCTGTGTGACTCTGGATGAGTCTGTGTCTGCAGTGGTCAGCCACGAGGGGCTGTTCTGCTGTTGCACTCTATAGGCTTCCTGTGATTCTCGGTAAGTCTGTGTCTGCACTCTTTAGGCGCTGTGTTATTCTGGGTGAGCCTGCATAGGCTCTGTGTGACTCTGGGTGAATCTGTGTCTGCAGTGGTCAGGCAAGAGGGGCTGCTGTGCTGTTGAACACTATAGGCTTCGTGTGATTCTGGGTAAGTCTGTGACTCTACACTATAGGCTCTGTGTGATTCTGGGTGAGCCTCCATAGGCTCTGTGTGACTCTGGGTGAGTTTGTGTCTGCAGTGGTCAGCCACGAGGGGCTGTTCTGCTGTTGCACTCTATAGGCTTCCTGTGATTCTGGGTAAGTCTGTGTCTGCACTCTTTAGGCTCTGTGTGATTCTGGGCGAGATTGTGTCTGCAGTGGTCAGCCAAGAGGGGTTGCTCTGCTGTTGTACGCTATAGGCTTCGTGTGATTCTGGGTAAGTCTGTGTCTGCACTCTATATAGGCTCTGTGTGATTCTGGGCGAGTCTGTGTCTGCAGTAAGTCAGCCAAGAGGGGCTGCTCTGCTGTTGCACTCTATAGGCTTCGTGTGATTCTGGGTAAGTCTGTGTCTGCACTCTATAGGCTCTGTGTGATTCTGGGTGAGTCTGTGTCTGCAGTGGTCAGCCACGAGGGGCTGCTCTGCTTTTGCACTCTATAGGTTTCGTGTGATTCTGGGTAAGTCTGTGTCTCCACTCTATAGGCTCTGTGTGATTCTGGGTGAGTCTGTGTCTGCAGTGGTCAGCCAAGAGGGGCTGCTGTGCTTTTGCACTCTATAGGTTTCGTGTGATTCTGGGTAAGTCTGTTTCTCCACTCTACTGGGTAATTCTGTGTCTGCACTCTATATGCTCTGTGTGATTCTGGGTGAGCCTGCATAGGCTCTGTGTGACTCTGGTTGAGTCTATGTCTGCAGTGGTCAGGCAAGAGGGGCTGCTGTGCTGTTGAACACTATAGGCTTCGTGTGATTCTGGATAAGTCTGTGTCTGTACTCTTTAGGCTCTGTGTGATTCTGGGTGAGCCTCCATAGGCTCTGTGTGACTCTGGGTGAGTTTGTGTCTGCAGTGGTCAGCCACGAGGGGCTGTTCTGCTGTTGCACTCTATAGGCTTCCTGTGATTCTGGGTAAGTCTGTGTCTGCACTCTATAGGCTCTGTGTGATTCTGGGCGAGTCTGTGTCTGCAGTAAGTCAGCCAAGAGGGGCTGCTCTGCTGTTGTACGCTATAGGCTTCGTGTGATTCTGGGTAAGTCTGTGTCTGCACTCTATATAGGCTCTGTGTGATTCTGGGCGAGTCTGTGTCTGTAGTAAGTCAGCCAAGAGGGGCTGCTCTGCTGTTCCACTCTATAGGTTTCGTGTGATTCTGGGTAAGTCTGTGTCTCCACTTTATAGGCTCTGTGTGATTCTGGGTGAGTCTGTGTCTTCAGTGGTTAGCCAAGAGAGGCTGCTGTGCTGTTGCACTCTATAGGCTTCGTGTTGTTCTGGGTAATTCTGTGTCTGCACTCTTTATGCTCTGTGTGATTCTTGGTGAGCCTGCATAGGCTCTGTGTAACTCTGGGTGAGTATGTGTCTGCAGTGGTCAGGCAAGAGGGGCTGCTCTGCTGTTGAACACTATAGGCTTCGTGTGATTCTGGGTAAGTCTGTGTCTGTACTCTATAGGCTCTGTGTGACTCTGGGTGAGCCTCCATAGGCTCTGTGTGACTCTGGTTGAGTTTGTTCTGCAGTGGTCAGCCACGTGGGGCTGTTCTGCTGTTGCACTCTATAGGCTTCCTGTGATTCTGAGTAAGTCTGTGTCTGCACTCTTTAGGCTTTGTGTGATTCTGGGCGAGATTGTGTCTGCAGTGGTCAGCCAAGAGGGGTTGCTCTGCTGTTGCACTCTATAGGCTTCATGTGATTCTGGGTGAGTCTGTGTCTGCAGTGGTCAGCCACGAGGGGCTGCTCTGCTTTTGCACTCTATAGGTTTCGTGTGATTCTGGGTAAGTCTGTGTCTCCACTCTATAGGCTCTGTGTGATTCTGGGCGAGTCTGTGTCTGCAGTAAGTCAGCCAAGAGGGGCTGCTCTGCTGTTGCACTCTATAGGCTTCGTGTGATTCTGGGTAAGTCTGTGTCTGCACTCTATAGGCTCTGTGTGATTCTGGGCGAGTCTGTGTCTGTAGTAAGTCAGCCAAGAGGGGCTGCTCTGCTGTTCCACTCTATAGGTTTCGTGTGATTCTGGGTAAGTCTGTGTCTCCACTTTATAGGCTCTGTGTGATTCTGGGTGAGTCTGTGTCTTCAGTGGTTAGCCAAGAGAGGCTGCTGTGCTGTTGCACTCTATAGGCTTCGTGTTGTTCTGGGTAATTCTGTGTCTGCACTCTTTATGCTCTGTGTGATTCTTGGTGAGCCTGCATAGGCTCTGTGTAACTCTGGGTGAGTATGTGTCTGCAGTGGTCAGGCAAGAGGGGCTGCTCTGCTGTTGAACACTATAGGCTTCGTGTGATTCTGGGTAAGTCTGTGTCTGTACTCTATAGGCTCTGTGTGACTCTGGGTGAGCCTCCATAGGCTCTGTGTGACTCTGGTTGAGTTTGTTCTGCAGTGGTCAGCCACGTGGGGCTGTTCTGCTGTTGCACTCTATAGGCTTCCTGTGATTCTGAGTAAGTCTGTGTCTGCACTCTTTAGGCTTTGTGTGATTCTGGGCGAGATTGTGTCTGCAGTGGTCAGCCAAGAGGGGTTGCTCTGCTGTTGCACTCTATAGGCTTCATGTGATTCTGGGTGAGTCTGTGTCTGCAGTGGTCAGCCACGAGGGGCTGCTCTGCTTTTGCACTCTATAGGTTTCGTGTGATTCTGGGTAAGTCTGTGTCTCCACTCTATAGGCTCTGTGTGATTCTGGGCGAGTCTGTGTCTGCAGTAAGTCAGCCAAGAGGGGCTGCTCTGCTGTTGCACTCTATAGGCTTCGTGTGATTCTGGGTAAGTCTGTGTCTGCACTCTATAGGCTCTGTGTGATTCTGGGTGAGTCTGTGTCTGTAGTGGTCAGCCACGAGGGGCTGCTCTGCTTTTGCACTCTATAGGTTTCGTGTGATTCTGGGTAAGTCTGTGTCTCCACTCTATAGGCTCTGTGTGATTCTGGGTGAGTCTGTGTCTGCAGTGGTCAGCCAAGTGAGGCTGCTCTGCTGTTGCACTCAATAGGCTTCGTGTGATTCTGGGTAAGTCTGTGTCTGCACTCTATAGGCTCTGTGTGATTCTGGTTGAGTTTGTGTCTGCAGTGATCAGGCAAGAGGGGCTGCTCTGCTGTTGAACACTATAGGCTTCGTGTGATTCTGGGTAAGTCTGTGTCTATACTCTATAGGCTCTGTGTGATTCTGGGTGAGCCTCCATAGGCTCTGTGTGACTCTGGGTGAGTTTGTGTCTGCAGTGGTCAGCCACGAGGGGCTGTTCTGCTGTTGCACTCTATAGGCTTCCTGTGATTCTGGGTAAGTCTGTGTCTGCACTCTATAGGCTCTGTGTGATTCTGGGCGAGTCTGTGTCTGCAGTAAGTCAGCCAAGAGGGGCTGCTCTGCTGTTGTACGCTATAGGCTTCGTGTGATTCTGGGTAAGTCTGAGTCTGCACTCTATAGGCTCTGTGTGATTCTGGGCGAGTCTGTGTCTGCAGTAAGTCAGCCAAGAGGGGCTGCTCTGCTGTTGCACTCTATAGGCTTCGTGTGATTCTGTGTAAGTCTGTGTTTGCACTCTATAGGCTCTGTGTGATTCTGGGTGAGTCTGTGTCTGCAGTGGTCAGCCAAGAGGGGCTTCTCTGCTTTTGCACTCTATAGGTTTCGTGTGATTCTGGGTAAGTCTGTGTCTCCACTCTATAGGCTCTGTGTGATTCTGGGTGAGTCTGTGTCTGCAGTGGTTAGCCAAGAGAGGGTGCTCTGCTGTTGCACTCTATAGGCTTCGTGTGATTCTGGGTAATTCTGTGTCTGCACTCTATATGCTCTGTGTGATTCTTGGTGAGCCTGCATAGGCTCTGTGTAACTCTGGGTGAGTATGTGTCTGCAGTGGTCAGGCAAGAGGGGCTGCTCTGCTGTTGAACACTATAGGCTTCGTGTGATTCTGGGTAAGTCTGTGTCTGTACTCTATAGGCTCTGTGTGACTCTGGGTGAGCCTCCATAGGCTCTGTGTGACTCTGGGTGAGTCTGTGTCTGCAGTGGTCAGCCAAGAGGGGCTGCTCTGCTGTTGCACTCTATAGGCTTCGTGTGATTCTGGGTAAGTCTGTGTCTGCACTCTATAGGCTCTGTGTGATTCTGGGTGAGTCTGTGTCTGCAGTGGTCAGCCACGAGGGGCTGCTCTGCTTTTGCACTCTATAGGTTTCGTGTGATTCTGGGTAAGTCTGTGTCTGCACTCTATAGGCTCTGTGTGATTCTGGGTGAGTCTGTGTCTGCAGTGGTCAGCCAAGTTAGGCTGCTCTGCTGTTGCACTCAATAGGCTTCGTGTGATTCTGGGTAAGTCTGTGTCTGCACTCTATAGGCTCTGTGTGATTCTGGTTGAGTTTGTGTCTGCAGTGGTCAGGCAAGAGGGTCTGCTCTGCTGTTGAACACTATAGGCTTCGTGTGATTCTGGGTAAGTCTGTGTCTGTACTCTATAGGCTCTGTGTGATTCTGGGTGAGCCTCCATAGGCTCTGTGTGACTCTGGGTGAGTTTGTGTCTGCAGTGGTCAGCCACGAGGGGCTGTTCTGCTGTTGCACTCTATAGGCTTCCTGTGATTCTGGGAAAGTCTGTGTCTGCACTCTTTAGGCTCTGTGTGATTCGGGGCGAGATTGTGTCTGCAGTCGTCAGCCAAGAGGGGTTGCTCTGCTGTTGCACTCTATAGGCTTCGTGTGATTCTGGGTAAGTCTGTGTCTGCACTCTATAGGCTCTGTGTGATTCTGGATGAGTCTGTGTCTGCAGTGGTCAGCCACGAGGGGCTGCTCTGCTTTTGCACTCTATAGGTTTCGTGTGATTCTGGGTAAGTCTGTGTCTCCACTCTATAGGCTCTGTGTGATTCTGGGTGAGTCTGTGTCTGCAGTGGTCAGCCAAGTGAGGCTGCTCTGCTGTTGCACTCAATAGGCTTCGTGTGATTCTGGGTAAGTCTGTGTTTGCACTCTATAGGCTCTGGGTGATTCTGGGTGAGTCTGTGTCTGCAGTGGTCAGCCAAGAGGGGCTGCTCTGCTTTTGCACTCTATAGGTTTCGTGTGATTCTGGGTAAGTCTGTGTCTCCACTCTATAGGCTCTGTGTGATTCTGGGTGAGTCTGTGTCTGCAGTGGTCAGCCAAGTGAGGCTGCTCTGCTGTTGCACTCAATAGGCTTTGTGTGATTCTGGGTAAGTCTGTGTCTGCACTCTATAGGCTCTGGGTGATTCTGGTTGAGTCTGTGTCTGCAGTGGTTAGCCAAGAGGGGCTGCTCTGCTGTTGCACTCTATAGGCTTCGTGTGATTCTGGGTAAGTCTGTGTCTGCACTCTATAGGCGCTGTGTGATTATGGGTGAGCCTGCATAGGCTCTGTGTGACTCTGGGTGAGTCTGTGTCTGCTGTGGTCAGCCACGAGGGGCTGTTCTGCTGTTGCACTCTATAGGCTTCCTGTGATTCTGGGTAAGTCTGTGTCTGCACTCTTTAGGCGCTGTGTTATTCTCGGTGAGATTGTGTCTGCAGTGGTCAGCCAAGAGGGGTTGCTCTGCTGTTGCACTCTATAGGCTTCGTGTGATTCTGGGTAAGTCTGTGTCTGCACTCTATAGGCTCTGTGTGATTCTGGGCGAGTCTGTGTCTGCAGTAAGTCAGCCAAGAGGGGCTGCTCTGCTGTTGTACGCTATAGGCTTCGTGTGATTCTGGGTAAGTCTGTGTCTGCACTCTATATAGGCTCTGTGTGATTCTGGGCGAGTCTGTGTCTGCAGTAAGTCAGCCAAGAGGGGCTGCTCTGCTGTTGCATTCTATAGGCTTCGTGTGATTCTGTGTAAGTCTGTGTTTGCACTCTATAGGCTCTGTGTGATTCTGGGTGAGTCTGTGTCTGCAGAGGTCAGCCAAGAGGGGCTTCTCTGCTTTTGCACTCTATAGGTTTCGTGTGATTCTGGGTAAGTCTGTGTCTCCACTCTATAGGCTCTGTGTGATTCTGGGTGAGTCTGTGTCTGCAGTGGTTAGCCAAGAGAGGGTGCTCTGCTGTTGCACTCTATAGGCTTCGTGTGATTCTGGGTAATTCTGTGTCTGCACTCTATATGCTCTGTGTGATTCTTGGTGAGCCTGCATAGGCTCTGTGTAACTCTGGGTGAGTATGTGTCTGCAGTGGTCAGGCAAGAGGGGCTGCTCTGCTGTTGAACACTATAGGCTTCGTGTGATTCTGGGTAAGTCTGTGTCTGTACTCTATAGGCTCTGTGTGACTCTGGGTGAGCCTCCATAGGCTCTGTGTGATTCTGGGTGAGTCTGTGTCTGCAGTGGTCAGCCACGAGGGGCTGCTCTGCTTTTGCACTCTATAGGTTTCGTGTGATTCTGGGTAAGTCTGTGTCTCCACTCTATAGGCTCTGTGTGATTCTGGGCGAGATTGTGTCTGCAGTGGTCAGCCAAGAGGGGTTGCTCTGCTGTTGCACTCAATAGGCTTCGTGTGATTCTGGGTAAGTCTGTGTCTGCACTCTATAGGCTCTGTGTGATTCTGGATGAGTCTGTGTCTGCAGTGGTCAGCCACGAGGGGCTGCTCTGCTTTTGCACTCTATAGGTTTCGTGTGATTCTGGGTAAGTCTGTGTCTCCACTCTATAGGCTCTGTGTGATTCTGGGTGAGTCTGTGTCTGCAGTGGTCAGCCAAGTGAGGCTGCTCTGCTGTTACACTCAATAGGCTTCGTGTGATTCTGGGTAAGTCTGTGTTTGCACTCTATAGGCTCTGGGTGATTCTGGGTGAGTCTGTGTCTGCAGTGGTCAGCCAAGAGGGGCTGCTCTGCTTTTGCACTCTATAGGTTTCGTGTGATTCTGGGTAAGTCTGTGTCTCCACTCTATAGGCTCTGTGTGATTCTGGGTGAGTCTGTGGCTGCAGTGGTCAGCCAAGTGAGGCTGCTCTGCTGTTGCACTCAATAGGCTTTGTGTGATTCTGGGTAAGTCTGTGTCTGCACTCTATAGGCTCTGGGTGATTCTGGTTGAGTCTGTGTCTGCAGTGGTTAGCCAAGAGGGGCTGCTCTGCTGTTGCACTCTATAGGCTTTGTGTGATTCTGGGTAAGTCTGTGTCTGCACTCTATAGGCGCTGTGTGATTATGGGTGAGCCTGCATAGGCTCTGTGTGACTCTGGGTGAGTCTGTGTCTGCAGTGGTCAGCCACGAGGGGCTGTTCTGCTGTTGCACACTATAGGCTTCCTGTGATTCTGGGTAAGTCTGTGTCTGCACTCTTTAGGCGCTGTGTTATTCTCGGTGAGATTGTGTCTGCAGTGGTCAGCCAAGAGGGGTTGCTCTGCTGTTGCACTCTATAGGCTTCGTGTGATTCTGGGTAAGTCTGTGTCTGCACTCTATAGGCTCTGTGTGATTCTGGGCGAGTCTGTGTCTGCAGTAAGTCAGCCAAGAGGGGCTGCTCTGCTGTTGCACTCTATAGGCTTCGTGTGATTTTGGGTAAGTCTGTGTCTGCACTCTTTAGGCTCTGTGTGATTCTGGGTGAGTCTGTGTCTGCAGTGGTCAGCCACGAGGGGCTGCTCTGCTTTTGCACTCTATAGGTTTCGTGTGATTCTGGGTAAGTCTGTGTCTCCACTCTATAGGCTCTGTGTGATTCTGGATGAGTCTGTGTCTGCAGTGGTCAGCCAAGTGAGGCTGCTGTGCTGTTGCACTCAATAGGCTTCGTGTGATTCTGGGTAAGTCTGTGTTTGCACTCTATAGGCTCTGCGTGATTCTGGGTGAGTCTGTGTCTGCAGTGGTCAGCCAAGAGGGGCTGCTCTGCTTTTGCACTCTATAGGTTTCGTGTGATTCTGGGTAAGTCTGTGTCTCCACTCTATAGGCTCTGTGTGATTCTGGGTGAGTCTGTGTCTGCAGTGGTCAGCCAAGTGAGGCTGCTCTGCTGTTGCACTCAATAGGCTTTGTGTGATTCTGGGTAAGTCTGTGTCTGCACTCTATAGGCTCTGGGTGATTCTGGTTGAGTCTGTGTCTGCAGTGGTTAGCCAAGAGGGGCTGCTCTGCTGTTGCACTCTATAGGCTTCGTGTGATTCTGGGTAAGTCTGTGTCTGCACTCTATAGGCGCTGTGTGATTATGGGTGAGCCTGCATAGGCTCTGTATGACTCTGGGTGAGTCTGTGTCTGCAGTGGTCAGCCACGAGGGGCTGTTCTGCTGTTGCACTCTATAGGCTTCCTGTGATTCTGGGTAAGTCTGTGTCTGCACTCTTTAGGCTCTGTGTGATTCTGGGCGAGATTGTGTCTGCAGTGGTCAGCCAAGAGGGGTTGCTCTGCTGTTGCACTCTTTAGGCTCTGTGTGATTCTTGGTGAGACTGTGTCTGCACTCTATAGGCTCTGTGTGATTCTGGGCGAGTCTGTGTCTGGACTCTATAGGCTCTGTGTGATTCTATGCGAGTCTGTGTCTGCAGTAAGTCAGCCAAGTGAGGCTGCTCTGCTGTTGCACTCAATAGGCTTCGTGTGATTCTGAGTAAGTCTGTGTTTGCACTCTATAGGCTCTGGGTGATTCTGGGTGAGTCTGTGTCTGCAGTGGTCAGCCAAGAGGGGCTGCTCTGCTTTTGAACTCTATAGGTTTCGTGTGATTCTGGGTAAGTCTGTGTCTCCACTCTATAGGCTCTGTGTGATTCTGGGTGAGTCTTTGTCTGCAGTGGTCAGCCAAGTGAGGCTCCTCTGCTGTTGCACTCAATAGGCTTCGTGTGATTCTCGGTAAGTCTATGTCTGCACTCTGTAGGCTCTGTGTGATTCTGGTTGAGTCTGTGTCTGCAGTGGTCAGCCAAGTGAGGCTGCTCTGCTGTTGCACTCTATAGGCTTCGTGTGATTCTGGGTAAGTCTGTGTCTGCACTCTATGGGCTCTGTGTGATTATGGGTGAGCCTGCATAGGCTCTGTGTGACTCTGGATGAGTCTGTGTCTGCAGTGGTCAGCCACGAGGGGCTGTTCTGCTGTTGCACTCTATAGGCTTCCTGTGATTCTCGGTAAGTCTGTGTCTGCACTCTTTAGGCGCTGTGTTATTCTGGGTGAGCCTGCATAGGCTCTGTGTGACTCTGGGTGAATCTGTGTCTGCAGTGGTCAGGCAAGAGGGGCTGCTGTGCTGTTGAACACTATAGGCTTCGTGTGATTCTGGGTAAGTCTGTGACTCTACACTATAGGCTCTGTGTGATTCTGGGTGAGCCTCCATAGGCTCTGTGTGACTGTGGGTGAGTTTGTGTCTGCAGTGGTCAGCCACGAGGGGCTGTTCTGCTGTTGCACTCTATAGGCTTCCTGTGATTCTGGGTAAGTCTGTGTCTGCACTCTTTAGGCTCTGTGTGATTCTGGGCGAGATTGTGTCTGCAGTGGTCAGCCAAGAGGGGTTGCTCTGCTGTTGTACGCTATAGGCTTCGTGTGATTCTGGGTAAGTCTGTGTCTGCACTCTATATAGGCTCTGTGTGATTCTGGGCGAGTCTGTGTCTGCAGTAAGTCAGCCAAGAGGGGCTGCTCTGCTGTTGCACTCTATAGGCTTCGTGTGATTCTGGGTAAGTCTGTGTCTGCACTCTATAGGCTCTGTGTGATTCTGGGTGAGTCTGTGTCTGCAGTGGTCAGCCACGAGGGGCTGCTCTGCTTTTGCACTCTATAGGTTTCGTGTGATTCTGGGTAAGTCTGTGTCTCCACTCTATAGGCTCTGTGTGATTCTGGGTGAGTCTGTGTCTGCAGTGGTCAGCCACGAGGGGCTGCTCTGCTTTTGCACTCTATAGGTTTCGTGTGATTCTGGATAAGTCTGTGTCTCCACTCTATAGGCTCTGTGTGATTCTGGGTGAGTCTGTGTCTGCAGTGGTCAGCCAAGAGGGGCTGCTGTGCTTTTGCACTCTATAGGTTTCGTGTAATTCTGGGTAAGTCTGTGTCTCCACTCTACTGGGTAATTCTGTGTCTGCACTCTATATGCTCTGTGTGATTCTGGGTGAGCCTGCATAGGCTCTGTGTGACTCTGGGTGAGTCTATGTCTGCAGTGGTCAGGCAAGAGGGGCTGCTGTGCTGTTGAACACTATAGGCTTCGTGTGATTCTGGATAAGTCTGTGTCTGTACTCTTTAGGCTCTGTGTGATTCTGGGTGAGCCTCCATAGGCTCTGTGTGACTCTGGGTGAGTTTGTGTCTGCAGTGGTCAGCCACGAGGGGCTGTTCTGCTGTTGCACTCTATAGGCTTCCTGTGATTCTGGGTAAGTCTGTGTCTGCACTCTTTAGGCTCTGTGTGATTCTGGGCGAGATTGTGTCTGCAGTGGTCAGCCAAGAGGGGTTGCTCTGCTGTTGCACTCTATAGGCTTCGTGTGATTCTGGGTAAGTCTGTGTCTGCACTCTATAGGCTCTGTGTGATTCTGGGCGAGTCTGTGTCTGCAGTAAGTCAGCCAAGAGGGGCTGCTCTGCTGTTGTACGCTATAGGCTTCGTGTGATTCTGGGTAAGTCTGTGTCTGCACTCTATATAGGCTCTGTGTGATTCTGGGCGAGTCTGTGTCTGTAGTAAGTCAGCCAAGAGGGGCTGCTCTGCTGTTCCACTCTATAGGTTTCGTGTGATTCTGGGTAAGTCTGTGTCTCCACTCTATAGGCTCTGTGTGATTCTGGGTGAGTCTGTGTCTGCAGTGGTTAGCCAAGAGAGGCTGCTGTGCTGTTGCACTCTATAGGCTTCGTGTTGTTCTGGGTAATTCTGTGTCTGCACTCTTTATGCTCTGTGTGATTCTTGGTGAGCCTGCATAGGCTCTGTGTAACTCTGGGTGAGTATGTGTCTGCAGTGGTCAGGCAAGAGGGGCTGCTCTGCTGTTGAACACTATAGGCTTCGTGTGATTCTGGGTAAGTCTGTGTCTGTACTCTATAGGCTCTGTGTGACTCTGGGTGAGCCTCCATAGGCTCTGTGTGACTCTGGTTGAGTTTGTGTCTGCAGTGGTCAGCCACGTGGGGCTGTTCTGCTGTTGCACTCTATAGGCTTCCTGTGATTCTGAGTAAGTCTGTGTCTGCACTCTTTAGGCTTTGTGTGATTCTGGGCGAGATTGTGTCTGCAGTGGTCAGCCAAGAGGGGTTGCTCTGCTGTTGCACTCTATAGGCTTCATGTGATTCTGGGTGAGTCTGTGTCTGCAGTGGTCAGCCACGAGGGGCTGCTCTGCTTTTGCACTCTATAGGTTTCGTGTGATTCTGGGTAAGTCTGTGTCTCCACTCTATAGGCTCTGTGTGATTCTGGGCGAGTCTGTGTCTGCAGTAAGTCAGCCAAGAGGGGCTGCTCTGCTGTTGCACTCTATAGGCTTCGTGTGATTCTGGGTAAGTCTGTGTCTGCACTCTATAGGCTCTGTGTGATTCTGGGTGAGTCTGTGTCTGCAGTGGTCAGCCACGAGGGGCTGCTCTGCTTTTGCACTCTATAGGTTTCGTGTGATTCTGGGTAAGTCTGTGTCTCCACTCTATAGGCTCTGTGTGATTCTGAGTGAGTCTGTGTCTGCAGTGGTCAGCCAAGTGAGGCTGCTCTGCTGTTGCACTCAATAGGCTTCGTGTGATTCTGGGTAAGTCTGTGTCTGCACTCTATAGGCTCTGTGTGATTCTGGTTGAGTTTGTGTCTGCAGTGATCAGGCAAGAGGGGCTGCTCTGCTGTTGAACACTATAGGCTTCGTGTGATTCTGGGTAAGTCTGTGTCTATACTCTATAGGCTCTGTGTGATTCTGGGTGAG
Source organism: Darevskia nairensis (assembly GCA_034642065.1). Classification (NCBI taxonomy): domain Eukaryota; kingdom Metazoa; phylum Chordata; class Lepidosauria; order Squamata; family Lacertidae; genus Darevskia; species Darevskia nairensis. Next base: position 83,214 of record JAWWNI010000152.1, on the reverse strand, counting down.
CCTCCATAGGCTCTGTGTGACTCTGGGTGAGTTTGTGTCTGCAGTGGTCAGCCACGAGGGGCTGTTCTGCTGTTGCACTCTATAGGCTTCCTGTGATTCTGGGTAAGTCTGTGTCTGCACTCTTTAGGCTCTGTGTGATTCTGGGCGAGATTGTGTCTGCAGTGGTCAGCCAAGAGGGGTTGCTCTGCTGTTGCACTTTATAGGCTTCGTGTGATTCTGGGTAAGTCTGAGTCTGCACTCTATAGGCTCTGTGTGATTCTGGGCGAGTCTGTGTCTGCAGTAAGTCAGCCAAGAGGGGCTGCTCTGCTGTTGTACGCTATAGGCTTCGTGTGATTCTGGGTAAGTCTGAGTCTGCACTCTATAGGCTCTGTGTGATTCTGGGCGAGTCTGTGTCTGCAGTAAGTCAGCCAAGAGTGGCTGCTTTGCTGTTGCACTCTATAGGCTTCGTGTGATTCTGTGTAAGTCTGTGTTTGCACTCTATAGGCTCTGTGTGATTCTGGGTGAGTCTGTGTCTGCAGTGGTCAGCCAAGAGGGGCTTCTCTGCTTTTGCACTCTATAGGTTTCGTGTGATTCTGGGTAAGTCTGTGTCTCCACTCTATAGGCTCTGTGTGATTCTGGGTGAGTCTGTGTCTGCAGTGGTTAGCCAAGAGAGGGTGCTCTGCTGTTGCACTCTATAGGCTTCGTGTGATTCTGGGTAATTCTGTGTCTGCACTCTATATGCTCTGTGTGATTCTTGGTGAGCCTGCATAGGCTCTGTGTAACTCTGGGTGAGTATGTGTCTGCAGTGGTCAGGCAAGAGGGGCTGCTCTGCTGTTGAACACTATAGGCTTCGTGTGATTCTGGGTAAGTCTGTGTCTGTACTCTATAGGCTCTGTGTGACTCTGGGTGAGCCTCCATAGGCTCTGTGTGACTCTGGGTGAGTCTGTGTCTGCAGTGGTCAGCCAAGAGGGGCTGCTCTGCTGTTGCACTCTATAGGCTTCGTGTGATTCTGGGTAAGTCTGTGTCTGCACTCTATAGGCTCTGTGTGATTCTGGGTGAGCCTGCATAGGCTCTGTGTGACTCTGGGTGAATCTGTGTCTGCAGTGGTCAGGCAAGAGGGGCTGCTGTGCTGTTGAACACTATAGGCTTCGTGTGATTCTGGGTAAGTCTGTGACTCTACACTATAGGCTCTGTGTGATTCTGGGTGAGCCTCCATAGGCTCTGTGTGACTCTGGGTGAGTTTGTGTCTGCAGTGGTCAGCCACGAGGGGCTGTTTTGCTGTTGCACTCTATAGGCTTCCTGTGATTCTGGGTAAGTCTGTGTCTGCACTCTTTAGGCTCTGTGTGATTCTGGGCGAGATTGTGTCTGCAGTGGTCAGCCAAGAGGGGTTGCTCTGCTGTTGTACGCTATAGGCTTCGTGTGATTCTGGGTAAGTCTGTGTCTGCACTCTATATAGGCTCTGTGTGATTCTGGGCGAGTCTGTGTCTGCAGTAAGTCAGCCAAGAGGGGCTGCTCTGCTGTTGCACTCTATAGGCTTCGTGTGATTCTGGGTAAGTCTGTGTCTGCACTCTATAGGCTCTGTGTGATTCTGGGTGAGTCTGTGTCTGCAGTGGTCAGCCACGAGGGGCTGCTCTGCTTTTGCACTCTATAGGTTTCGTGTGATTCTGGGTAAGTCTGTGTCTCCACTCTATAGGCTCTGTGTGATTCTGGGTGAGTCTGTGTCTGCAGTGGTCAGCCACGAGGGGCTGCTCTGCTTTTGCACTCTATAGGTTTCGTGTGATTCTGGATAAGTCTGTGTCTCCACTCTATAGGCTCTGTGTGATTCTGGGTGAGTCTGTGTCTGCAGTGGTCAGCCAAGAGGGGCTGCTGTGCTTTTGCACTCTATAGGTTTCGTGTGATTCTGGGTAAGTCTGTGTCTCCACTCTACTGGGTAATTCTGTGTCTGCACTCTATATGCTCTGTGTGATTCTGGGTGAGCCTGCATAGGCTCTGTGTGACTCTGGGTGAGTCTATGTCTGCAGTGGTCAGGCAAGAGGGGCTGCTGTGCTGTTGAACACTATAGGCTTCGTGTGATTCTGGATAAGTCTGTGTCTGTACTCTTTAGGCTCTGTGTGATTCTGGGTGAGCCTCCATAGGCTCTGTGTGACTCTGGGTGAGTTTGTGTCTGCAGTGGTCAGCCACGAGGGGCTGTTCTGCTGTTGCACTCTATAGGCTTCCTGTGATTCTGGGTAAGTCTGTGTCTGCACTCTTTAGGCTCTGTGTGATTCTGGGCGAGATTGTGTCTGCAGTGGTCAGCCAAGAGGGGTTGCTCTGCTGTTGCACTCTATAGGCTTCGTGTGATTCTGGGTAAGTCTGTGTCTGCACTCTATAGGCTCTGTGTGATTCTGGGCGAGTCTGTGTCTGCAGTAAGTCAGCCAAGAGGGGCTGCTCTGCTGTTGTACGCTATAGGCTTCGTGTGATTCTGGGTAAGTCTGTGTCTGCACTCTATATAGGCTCTGTGTGATTCTGGGCGAGTCTGTGTCTGTAGTAAGTCAGCCAAGAGGGGCTGCTCTGCTGTTCCACTCTATAGGTTTCGTGTGATTCTGGGTAAGTCTGTGTCTCCACTCTATAGGCTCTGTGTGATTCTGGGTGAGTCTGTGTCTGCAGTGGTTAGCCAAGAGAGGCTGCTGTGCTGTTGCACTCTATAGGCTTCGTGTTGTTCTGGGTAATTCTGTGTCTGCACTCTTTATGCTCTGTGTGATTCTTGGTGAGCCTGCATAGGCTCTGTGTAACTCTGGGTGAGTATGTGTCTGCAGTGGTCAGGCAAGAGGGGCTGCTCTGCTGTTGAACACTATAGGCTTCGTGTGATTCTGGGTAAGTCTGTGTCTGTACTCTATAGGCTCTGTGTGACTCTGGGTGAGCCTCCATAGGCTCTGTGTGACTCTGGTTGAGTTTGTGTCTGCAGTGGTCAGCCACGTGGGGCTGTTCTGCTGTTGCACTCTATAGGCTTCCTGTGATTCTGAGTAAGTCTGTGTCTGCACTCTTTAGGCTTTGTGTGATTCTGGGCGAGATTGTGTCTGCAGTGGTCAGCCAAGAGGGGTTGCTCTGCTGTTGCACTCTATAGGCTTCATGTGATTCTGGGTGAGTCTGTGTCTGCAGTGGTCAGCCACGAGGGGCTGCTCTGCTTTTGCACTCTATAGGTTTCGTGTGATTCTGGGTAAGTCTGTGTCTCCACTCTATAGGCTCTGTGTGATTCTGGGCGAGTCTGTGTCTGCAGTAAGTCAGCCAAGAGGGGCTGCTCTGCTGTTGCACTCTATAGGCTTCGTGTGATTCTGGGTAAGTCTGTGTCTGCACTCTATAGGCTCTGTGTGATTCTGGGTGAGTCTGTGTCTGCAGTGGTCAGCCACGAGGGGCTGCTCTGCTTTTGCACTCTATAGGTTTCGTGTGATTCTGGGTAAGTCTGTGTCTCCACTCTATAGGCTCTGTGTGATTCTGGGTGAGTCTGTGTCTGCAGTGGTCAGCCAAGTGAGGCTGCTCTGCTGTTGCACTCAATAGGCTTCGTGTGATTCTGGGTAAGTCTGTGTCTGCACTCTATAGGCTCTGTGTGATTCTGGTTGAGTTTGTGTCTGCAGTGATCAGGCAAGAGGGGCTGCTCTGCTGTTGAACACTATAGGCTTCGTGTGATTCTGGGTAAGTCTGTGTCTATACTCTATAGGCTCTGTGTGATTCTGGGTGAGCCTCCATAGGCTCTGTGTGACTCTGGGTGAGTTTGTGTCTGCAGTGGTCAGCCACGAGGGGCTGTTCTGCTGTTGCACTCTATAGGCTTCCTGTGATTCTGGGTAAGTCTGTGTCTGCACTCTTTAGGCTCTGTGTGATTCTGGGCGAGATTGTGTCTGCAGTGGTCAGCCAAGAGGGGTTGCTCTGCTGTTGCACTTTATAGGCTTCGTGTGATTCTGGGTAAGTCTGAGTCTGCACTCTATAGGCTCTGTGTGATTCTGGGCGAGTCTGTGTCTGCAGTAAGTCAGCCAAGAGGGGCTGCTCTGCTGTTGTACGCTATAGGCTTCGTGTGATTCTGGGTAAGTCTGAGTCTGCACTCTATAGGCTCTGTGTGATTCTGGGCGAGTCTGTGTCTGCAGTAAGTCAGCCAAGAGTGGCTGCTCTGCTGTTGCACTCTATAGGCTTCGTGTGATTCTGTGTAAGTCTGTGTTTGCACTCTATAGGCTCTGTGTGATTCTGGGTGAGTCTGTGTCTGCAGTGGTCAGCCAAGAGGGGCTTCTCTGCTTTTGCACTCTATAGGTTTCGTGTGATTCTGGGTAAGTCTGTGTCTCCACTCTATAGGCTCTGTGTGATTCTGGGTGAGTCTGTGTCTGCAGTGGTTAGCCAAGAGAGGGTGCTCTGCTGTTGCACTCTATAGGCTTCGTGTGATTCTGGGTAATTCTGTGTCTGCACTCTATATGCTCTGTGTGATTCTTGGTGAGCCTGCATAGGCTCTGTGTAACTCTGGGTGAGTATGTGTCTGCAGTGGTCAGGCAAGAGGGGCTGCTCTGCTGTTGAACACTATAGGCTTCGTGTGATTCTGGGTAAGTCTGTGTCTGTACTCTATAGGCTCTGTGTGACTCTGGGTGAGCCTCCATAGGCTCTGTGTGACTCTGGGTGAGTCTGTGTCTGCAGTGGTCAGCCAAGAGGGGCTGCTCTGCTGTTGCACTCTATAGGCTTCGTGTGATTCTGGGTAAGTCTGTGTCTGCACTCTATAGGCTCTGTGTGATTCTGGGTGAGTCTGTGTCTGCAGTGGTCAGCCACGAGGGGCTGCTCTGCTTTTGCACTCTATAGGTTTCGTGTGATTCTGGGTAAGTCTGTGTCTCCACTCTATAGGCTCTGTGTGATTCTGGGTGAGTCTGTGTCTGCAGTGGTCAGCCAAGTGAGGCTGCTCTGCTGTTGCACTCAATAGGCTTCGTGTGATTCTGGGTAAGTCTGTGTCTGCACTCTATAGGCTCTGTGTGATTCTGGTTGAGTTTGTGTCTGCAGTGGTCAGGCAAGAGGGTCTGCTCTGCTGTTGAACACTATAGGCTTCGTGTGATTCTGGGTAAGTCTGTGTCTGTACTCTATAGGCTCTGTGTGATTCTGGGTGAGCCTCCATAGGCTCTGTGTGACTCTGGGTGAGTTTGTGTCTGCAGTGGTCAGCCACGAGGGGCTGTTCTGCTGTTGCACTCTATAGGCTTCCTGTGATTCTGGGAAAGTCTGTGTCTGCACTCTTTAGGCTCTGTGTGATTCGGGGCGAGATTGTGTCTGCAGTCGTCAGCCAAGAGGGGTTGCTCTGCTGTTGCACTCTATAGGCTTCGTGTGATTCTGGGTAAGTCTGTGTCTGCACTCTATAGGCTCTGTGTGATTCTGGATGAGTCTGTGTCTGCAGTGGTCAGCCACGAGGGGCTGCTCTGCTTTTGCACTCTATAGGTTTCGTGTGATTCTGGGTAAGTCTGTGTCTCCACTCTATAGGCTCTGTGTGATTCTGGGTGAGTCTGTGTCTGCAGTGGTCAGCCAAGTGAGGCTGCTCTGCTGTTGCACTCAATAGGCTTCGTGTGATTCTGGGTAAGTCTGTGTTTGCACTCTATAGGCTCTGGGTGATTCTGGGTGAGTCTGTGTCTGCAGTGGTCAGCCAAGAGGGGCTGCTCTGCTTTTGCACTCTATAGGTTTCGTGTGATTCTGGGTAAGTCTGTGTCTCCACTCTATAGGCTCTGTGTGATTCTGGATGAGTCTGTGTCTGCAGTGCTCAGCAAAGTGAGGCTGCTCTGCTGTTGCACTCAATAGGCTTTGTGTGATTCTGGGTAAGTCTGTGTCTGCACTCTATAGGCTCTGGGTGATTCTGGTTGAGTCTGTGTCTGCAGTGGTTAGCCAAGAGGGGCTGCTCTGCTGTTGCACTCTATAGGCTTCGTGTGATTCTGGGTAAGTCTGTGTCTGCACTCTATAGGCGCTGTGTGATTATGGGTGAGCCTGCATAGGCTCTGTGTGACTCTGGGTGAGTCTGTGTCTGCAGTGGTCAGCCACGAGGGGCTGTTCTGCTGTTGCACTCTATAGGCTTCGTGTGATTCTGGGTAAGTCTGTGTCTGCACTCTATAGGCTCTGTGTGATTCTGGATGAGTCTGTGTCTGCAGTGGTCAGCCACGAGGGGCTGCTCTGCTTTTGCACTCTATAGGTTTCGTGTGATTCTGGGTAAGTCTGTGTCTCCACTCTATAGGCTCTGTGTGATTCTGGGTGAGTCTGTGTCTGCAGTGGTCAGCCAAGAGGGGCTGCTGTGCTTTTGCACTCTATAGGTTTCGTGTGATTCTGGGTAAGTCTGTGTCTCCACTCTACTGGGTAATTCTGTGTCTGCACTCTATATGCTCTGTGTGATTCTGGGTGAGCCTGCATAGGCTCTGTGTGACTCTGGGTGAGTCTATGTCTGCAGTGGTCAGGCAAGAGGGGCTGCTGTGCTGTTGAACACTATAGGCTTCGTGTGATTCTGGATAAGTCTGTGTCTGTACTCTTTAGGCTCTGTGTGATTCTGGGTGAGCCTCCATAGGCTCTGTGTGACTCTGGGTGAGTTTGTGTCTGCAGTGGTCAGCCACGAGGGGCTGTTCTGCTGTTGCACTCTATAGGCTTCCTGTGATTCTGGGTAAGTCTGTGTCTGCACTCTTTAGGCTCTGTGTGATTCTGGGCGAGATTGTGTCTGCAGTGGTCAGCCAAGAGGGGTTGCTCTGCTGTTGCACTCTATAGGCTTCGTGTGATTCTGGGTAAGTCTGTGTCTGCACTCTATAGGCTCTGTGTGATTCTGGGCGAGTCTGTGTCTGCAGTAAGTCAGCCAAGAGGGGCTGCTCTGCTGTTGTACGCTATAGGCTTCGTGTGATTCTGGGTAAGTCTGTGTCTGCACTCTATATAGGCTCTGTGTGATTCTGGGCGAGTCTGTGTCTGTAGTAAGTCAGCCAAGAGGGGCTGCTCTGCTGTTCCACTCTATAGGTTTCGTGTGATTCTGGGTAAGTCTGTGTCTCCACTCTATAGGCTCTGTGTGATTCTGGGTGAGTCTGTGTCTGCAGTGGTTAGCCAAGAGAGGCTGCTGTGCTGTTGCACTCTATAGGCTTCGTGTTGTTCTGGGTAATTCTGTGTCTGCACTCTTTATGCTCTGTGTGATTCTTGGTGAGCCTGCATAGGCTCTGTGTAACTCTGGGTGAGTATGTGTCTGCAGTGGTCAGGCAAGAGGGGCTGCTCTGCTGTTGAACACTATAGGCTTCGTGTGATTCTGGGTAAGTCTGTGTCTGTACTCTATAGGCTCTGTGTGACTCTGGGTGAGCCTCCATAGGCTCTGTGTGACTCTGGTTGAGTTTGTGTCTGCAGTGGTCAGCCACGTGGGGCTGTTCTGCTGTTGCACTCTATAGGCTTCCTGTGATTCTGAGTAAGTCTGTGTCTGCACTCTTTAGGCTTTGTGTGATTCTGGGCGAGATTGTGTCTGCAGTGGTCAGCCAAGAGGGGTTGCTCTGCTGTTGCACTCTATAGGCTTCATGTGATTCTGGGTGAGTCTGTGTCTGCAGTGGTCAGCCACGAGGGGCTGCTCTGCTTTTGCACTCTATAGGTTTCGTGTGATTCTGGGTAAGTCTGTGTCTCCACTCTATAGGCTCTGTCTGATTCTGGGCGAGTCTGTGTCTGCAGTAAGTCAGCCAAGAGGGGCTGCTCTGCTGTTGCACTCTATAGGCTTCGTGTGATTCTGGGTAAGTCTGTGTCTGCACTCTATAGGCTCTGTGTGATTCTGGGTGAGTCTGTGTCTGCAGTGGTCAGCCACGAGGGGCTGCTCTGCTTTTGCACTCTATAGGTTTCGTGTGATTCTGGGTAAGTCTGTGTCTCCACTCTATAGGCTCTGTGTGATTCTGGGTGAGTCTGTGTCTGCAGTGGTCAGCCAAGTGAGGCTGCTCTGCTGTTGCACTCAATAGGCTTCGTGTGATTCTGGGTAAGTCTGTGTCTGCACTCTATAGGCTCTGTGTGATTCTGGTTGAGTTTGTGTCTGCAGTGATCAGGCAAGAGGGGCTGCTCTGCTGTTGAACACTATAGGCTTCGTGTGATTCTGGGTAAGTCTGTGTCTATACTCTATAGGCTCTGTGTGATTCTGGGTGAGCCTCCATAGGCTCTGTGTGACTCTGGGTGAGTTTGTGTCTGCAGTGGTCAGCCACGAGGGGCTGTTCTGCTGTTGCACTCTATAGGCTTCCTGTGATTCTGGGTAAGTCTGTGTCTGCACTCTTTAGGCTCTGTGTGATTCGGGGCGAGATTGTGTCTGCAGTGGTCAGCCAAGAGGGGTTGCTCTGCTGTTGCACTTTATAGGCTTCGTGTGATTCTGGGTAAGTCTGAGTCTGCACTCTATAGGCTCTGTGTGATTCTGGGCGAGTCTGTGTCTGCAGTAAGTCAGCCAAGAGGGGCTGCTCTGCTGTTGTACGCTATAGGCTTCGTGTGATTCTGGGTAAGTCTGAGTCTGCACTCTATAGGCTCTGTGTGATTCTGGGCGAGTCTGTGTCTGCAGTAAGTCAGCCAAGAGGGGCTGCTCTGCTGTTGCACTCTATAGGCTTCGTGTGATTCTGTGTAAGTCTGTGTTTGCACTCTATAGGCTCTGTGTGATTCTGGGTGAGTCTGTGTCTGCAGTGGTCAGCCAAGAGGGGCTTCTCTGCTTTTGCACTCTATAGGTTTCGTGTGATTCTGGGTAAGTCTGTGTCTCCACTCTATAGGCTCTGTGTGATTCTGGGTGAGTCTGTGTCTGCAGTGGTTAGCCAAGAGAGGGTGCTCTGCTGTTGCACTCTATAGGCTTCGTGTGATTCTGGGTAATTCTGTGTCTGCACTCTATATGCTCTGTGTGATTCTTGGTGAGCCTGCATAGGCTCTGTGTAACTCTGGGTGAGTATGTGTCTGCAGTGGTCAGGCAAGAGGGGCTGCTCTGCTGTTGAACACTATAGGCTTCGTGTGATTCTGGGTAAGTCTGTGTCTGTACTCTATAGGCTCTGTGTGACTCTGGGTGAGCCTCCATAGGCTCTGTGTGACTCTGGGTGAGTCTGTGTCTGCAGTGGTCAGCCAAGAGGGGCTGCTCTGCTGTTGCACTCTATAGGCTTCGTGTGATTCTGGGTAAGTCTGTGTCTGCACTCTATAGGCTCTGTGTGATTCTGGGTGAGTCTGTGTCTGCAGTGGTCAGCCACGAGGGGCTGCTCTGCTTTTGCACTCTATAGGTTTCGTGTGATTCTGGGTAAGTCTGTGTCTCCACTCTATAGGCTCTGTGTGATTCTGGGTGAGTCTGTGTCTGCAGTGGTCAGCCAAGTGAGGCTGCTCTGCTGTTGCACTCAATAGGCTTCGTGTGATTCTGGGTAAGTCTGTGTCTGCACTCTACAGGCTCTGTGTGATTCTGGTTGAGTTTGTGTCTGCAGTGGTCAGGCAAGAGGGTCTGCTCTGCTGTTGAACACTATAGGCTTCGTGTGATTCTGGGTAAGTCTGTGTCTGTACTCTATAGGCTCTGTGTGATTCTGGGCGAGTCTGTGTCTGCAGTAAGTCAGCCAAGAGGGGCTGCTCTGCTGTTGCACTCTATAGGCTTCGTGTGATTCTGGGTAAGTCTGTGTCTGCACTCTATAGGCTCTGTGTGATTCTGGATGAGTCTGTGTCTGCAGTGGTCAGCCACGAGGGGCTGCTCTGCTTTTGCACTCTATAGGTTTCGTGTGATTCTGGGTAAGTCTGTGTCTCCACTCTATAGGCTCTGTGTGATTCTGGGTGAGTCTGTGTCTGCAGTGGTCAGCCAAGTGAGGCTGCTCTGCTGTTACACTCAATAGGCTTCGTGTGATTCTGGGTAAGTCTGTGTTTGCACTCTATAGGCTCTGGGTGATTCTGGGTGAGTCTGTGTCTGCAGTGGTCAGCCAAGAGGGGCTGCTCTGCTTTTGCACTCTATAGGTTTCGTGTGATTCTGGGTAAGTCTGTGTCTCCACTCTATAGGCTCTGTGTGATTCTGGGTGAGTCTGTGGCTGCAGTGGTCAGCCAAGTGAGGCTGCTCTGCTGTTGCACTCAATAGGCTTTTTGTGATTCTGGGTAAGTCTGTGTCTGCACTCTATAGGCTCTGGGTGATTCTGGTTGAGTCTGTGTCTGCAGTGGTTAGCCAAGAGGGGCTGCTCTGCTGTTGCACTCTATAGGCTTCGTGTGATTCTGGGTAAGTCTGTGTCTGCACTCTATAGGCGCTGTGTGATTATGGGTGAGCCTGCATAGGCTCTGTGTGACTCTGGGTGAGTCTGTGTCTGCAGTGGTCAGCCACGAGGGGCTGTTCTGCTGTTGCACTCTATAGGCTTCCTGTGATTCTGGGTAAGTCTGTGTCTGCACTCTTTAGGCGCTGTGTTATTCTCGGTGAGATTGTGTCTGCAGTGGTCAGCCAAGAGGGGTTGCTCTGCTGTTGCACTCTATAGGCTTCGTGTGATTCTGGGTAAGTCTGTGTCTGCACTCTATAGGCTCTGTGTGATTCTGGGCGAGTCTGTGTCTGCAGTAAGTCAGCCAAGAGGGGCTGCTCTGCTGTTGCACTCTATAGGCTTCGTGTGATTTTGGGTAAGTCTGTGTCTGCAGTGGTTAGCCAAGAGAGGCTGCTCTGCTGTTGTACTCTATAGGCTTCCTGTGATTCTGGGTAAGTCTGTGTCTGCACTCTTTAGGCTCCGTGTGATTCTGGGTGAGTCTGTGTCTGCAGTGGTCAGCCACGAGGGGCTGCTCTGCTTTTGCACTCTATAGGTTTCGTGTGATTCTGGGTAAGTCTGTGTCTCCACTCTATAGGCTCTGTGTGATTCTGGATGAGTCTGTGTCTGCAGTGGTCAGCCAAGTGAGGCTGCTGTGCTGTTGCACTCAATAGGCTTCGTGTGATTCTGGGTAAGTCTGTGTTTGCACTCTATAGGCTCTGCGTGATTCTGGGTGAGTCTGTGTCTGCAGTGGTCAGCCAAGAGGGGCTGCTCTGCTTTTGCACTCTATAGGTTTCGTGTGATTCTGGGTAAGTCTGTGTCTCCACTCTATAGGCTCTGTGTGATTCTGGGTGAGTCTGTGTCTGCAGTGGTCAGCCAAGTGAGGCTGCTCTGCTGTTGCACTCAATAGGCTTTGTGTGATTCTGGGTAAGTCTGTGTCTGCACTCTATAGGCTCTGGGTGATTCTGGTTGAGTCTGTGTCTGCAGTGGTTAGCCAAGAGGGGCTGCTCTGCTGTTGCACTCTATAGGCTTCGTGTGATTCTGGGTAAGTCTGTGTCTGCACTCTATAGGCGCTGTGTGATTATGGGTGAGCCTGCATAGGCTCTGTATGACTCTGGGTGAGTCTGTGTCTGCAGTGGTCAGCCACGAGGGGCTGTTCTGCTGTTGCACTCTATAGGCTTCCTGTGATTCTGGGTAAGTCTGTGTCTGCACTCTTTAGGCGCTGTGTTATTCTGGGTGAGATTGTGTCTGCAGTGGTCAGCCAAGAGGGGTTGCTCTGCTGTTGCACTCTATAGGCTTCGTGTGATTCTGGGTAAGTCTGTGTCTGCACTCTATAGGCTCTGTGTGATTCTGGGCGAGTCTGTGTCTGCAGTAAGTCAGCCAAGAGGGGCTGCTCTGCTGTTGCACTCTATAGGCTTCGTGTGATTCTGGGTAAGTTTGTGTCTGCAGTGGTTAGCCAAGAGAGGCTGCTCTGCTGTTGCACTCTATAGGCTTCCTGTGATTCTGGGTAAGTCTGTGTCTGCACTCTTTAGGCTCTGTGTGATTCTGGGTGAGTCTGTGTCTGCAGTGGTCAGCCACGAGGGGCTGCTCTGCTTTTGCACTCTATAGGTTTCGTGTGATTCTGGGTAAGTCTGTGTCTCCACTCTATAGGCTCTGTGTGATTCTGGATGAGTCTGTGTCTGCAGTGGTCAGCCAAGTGAGGCTGCTGTGCTGTTGCACTCAATAGGCTTCGTGAGATTCTGGGAAAGTCTGTGTTTGCACTCTATAGGCTCTGGGTGATTCTGGGTGAGTCTGTGTCTGCAGTGGTCAGCCAAGAGGGGCTGCTCTGCTTTTGCACTCTATAGGTTTCGTGTGATTCTGGGTAAGTCTGTGTCTCCACTCTATAGGCTCTGTGTGATTCTGGGTGAGTCTGTGTCTGCAGTGGTCAGCCAAGTGAGGCTGCTCTGCTGTTGCACTCAATAGGCTTCGTGTGATTCTGGGTAAGTCTGTGTCTGCACTCTATAGGCTCTGTGTGATTCTGGGTGAGCCTGCATAGGCTCTGTGTGACTCTGTGTGAGTCTGTGTCTGCAGTGGTCAGGCAAGAGGGGCTGCTCTGCTGTTGAACACTATAGGCTTCGTGTGATTCTGGGTAAATCTGTGTCTGCACTCTTTAGGCTCTATGCACTCTATGCAGGTGAGCCTGCATAGGCTCTGTGTGACTGGGTGAGTCTGTGTCTGCAGTGGTCAGCCACGAGGGGCTGTTCTGCTGTTGCACTCTATAGGCTTCGTGTGAATCTGGGTAAGACTGTGTCTGCACTCCATAGGCTCTGTGTGATTCTGGGTGAGTCTTTGTCTGCAGTGGTCAGCCAGGAGGAGCTGCTCTGCTGTTGCACTCTATAGGCTTTGTGTGAATCTGGGTAAGACTGTATCTGCACTCTATAGTCTCTGTGTGATTCTGGGTGAGTCTGCATAGGCTCCGTGTGATTCTGGGTGTGTCTGTGTCTGCAGCGGTCAGCCATGAGGCGCTGCTCTGCTGTTGCACTCTATAGGCTTCGTGTGATTCTGGGTAAGTCTGTGTCTGCATTCTATAGGCTCTGTGTTATTCTGGCTGAGTCTGCATAGGCTCCTTGTGATTCTGGGTGAGTTTGTGTCTGCAGTGGTCAGCCAAGAGGGGCTGCTCTGCTATTGCACTCTATAGGCTTCGTGTGATTCTGGGTAAGTCTGTGTCTGCACTCTATAGGCTCTGTGTGATTCTGGGTGAGTCTGTGTCTGCAGTGGTTAGCCAAGAGAGGCTGCTCTGCTGTTGCACTCTACAGGCTTCGTGTGATTCTGGGCAAGTCTGTGTCGGCACTCTATAGGCTCTGTGTGATTCTGGTTGAGCCTGCATAGGCTCTGTGTGACTCTGGGTGAGTCTGTGTCTGCAGTGGTCAGCCACGAGGGGCTGTTCTGCTGTTGCACTCTATAGGCTTCCTGTGATTCTGGGTAAGTCTGTGTCTGCACTCTTTAGGCTCTGTGTGATTCTGGGCGAGATTGTGTCTGCAGTGGTCAGCCAAGAGGGGCTGCTCTGCTTTTGCACTCTATAGGTTTCGTGTGATTCTGGGTAAGTCTGTGTCTCCACTCTATAGGCTCTGTGTGATTCTGGGTGAGTCTGTGTCTGCAGTGGTCAGCCAAGAGAGGCTGCTCTGCTGTTGCACTCAATAGGCTTCGTGTGAATCTGGGTAAGTCTGTGTCTGCACTCTATAGGCTCTGTGTGATTCTGGTTGAGTCTGTGTCTGCAGTGGTTAGCCAAGAGAGGCTGCTCTGCTGTTGCACTCTATAGGCTTCGTGTGATTCTGGGTAATTCTGTGTCTGCACTCTATATGCTCTGTGTGATTCTTGGTGAGCCTGCATAGGCTCTGTGTGACTCTGGGTGAGTTTGTGTCTGCAGTGGTCAGGCAAGAGGGGCTGCTCTGCTGTTGAACACTATAGGCTTCGTGTGATTCTGGATAAGTCTGTGTGTGTACTCTATAGGCTCTGTGTGATTCTGGGTGAGCCTCCATAGGCTCTGTGTGACTCTGGGTGAGTTTGTGTCTGCAGTGGTGAGCCACGAGGGGCTGTTCTGCTGTTGCACTCTATAGGCTTCGTGTGATTCTGGGTCAGTCTGTGTCTGCACTCTATAGGCTCTGTGTGATTCTGGGCGAGATTGTGTCTGCAGTGGTCAGCCAAGAGGGGTTGCTCTGCTGTTGCACTCTATAGGCTTCGTGTGATTCTGGGTCAGTCTGTGTCTCCACTCTATAGGCTCTGTGTGATTCTGGATGAGTCTGTGTCTGCAGTGGTCAGCCAAGTGAGGCTGCTGTGCTGTTGCACTCAATAGGCTTCGTGTGATTCTGGGTAAGTCTGTGTTTGCACTCTATAGGCTCTGGGTGATTCTGGGTGAGTCTGTGTCTGCAGTGGTCAGCCAAGAGGGGCTGCTCTGCTTTTGCACTCTATAGATTTCGTGTGATTCTGGGTAAGTCTGTGTCTCCACTCTATAGGCTCTGTGTGATTCTGGGTGAGTCTGTGTCTGCAGTGGTCAGCCAAGTGAGGCTGCTCTGCTGTTGCACTCAATAGGCTTCGTGTGATTCTGGGTAAGTCTGTGTCTGCACTCTATAGGCTCTGTGTGATTCTGAGTGAGCCTGCATAGGCTCTGTGTGACTCTGTGTGAGTCTGTGTCTGCAGTGGTCAGGCAAGAGGGGCTGCTCTGCTGTTGAACACTATAGGCTTCGTGTGATTCTGGGTAAATCTGTGTCTGCACTCTATAGGCTCTATGCACTCTATGCAGGTGAGCCTGCATAGGCTCTGTGTGACTGGGTGAGTCTGTGTCTGCAGTGGTCAGCCAGGAGGAGCTGCTCTGCTGTTGCACTCTATAGGCTTTGTGTGAATCTGGGTAAGACTGTATCTGCACTCTATAGTCTCTGTGTGATTCTGGGTGAGTCTGCATAGGCTCCGTGTGATTCTGGGTGTGTCTGTGTCTGCAGCGGTCAGCCATGAGGCGCTGCTCTGCTGTTGCACTCTATAGGCTTCGTGTGATTCTGGGTAAGTCTGTGTCTGCATTCTATAGGCTCTGTGTTATTCTGGCTGAGTCTGCATAGGCTCCTTGTGATTCTGGGTGAGTTTGTGTCTGCAGTGGTCAGCCAAGAGGGGCTGCTCTGCTATTGCACTCTATAGGCTTCGTGTGATTCTGGGTAAGTCTGTGTCGGCACTCTATAGGCTCTGTGTGATTCTGGTTGAGCCTGCATAGGCTTCCTGTGATTCTGGGTAAGTCTGTGTCTGCACTCTTTAGGCTCTGTGTGATTCTGGGCGAGATTGTGTCTGCAGTGGTCAGCCAAGAGGGGCTGCTCTGCTTTTGCACTCTATAGGTTTCGTGTGATTCTGGGTAAGTCTGTGTCTCCACTCTATAGGCTCTGTGTGATTCTGGGTGAGTCTTTGTCTGCAGTGGTCAGCCAAGAGAGGCTGCTCTGCTGTTGCACTCAATAGGCTTCGTGTGATTCTGGGTAAGTCTGTGTCTGCACTCTATAGGCTCTGTGTGATTCTGGTTGAGTTTGTGTCTGCAGTGGTTAGCCAAGAGAGGGTGCTCTGCTGTTGCACTCTATAGGCTTCGTGTGATTCTGGGTAATTCTGTGTCTGCACTCTATATGCTCTGTGTGATTCTTGGTGAGCCTGCATAGGCTCTGTGTGACTTTGGGTGAGTTTGTGTCTGCAGTGGTCAGGCAAGAGGGGCTGCTCTGCTGTTGAACACTATAGGCTTCGTGTGATTCTGGGTCAGTCTGTGTCTGCACTCTATAGGCTCTGTGTGATTCTGGGCGAGATTGTGTCTGCAGTGGTCAGCCAAGAGGGGTTGCTCTGCTGTTGCACTCTATAGGCTTCGTGTGATTCTGGGTCAGTCTGTGTCTGCACTCTATAGGCTCTGTGTGATTCTGGGCGAGTCTGTGTCTGCAGTAAGTCAGCCAAGAGGGGCTGCTCTGCTGTTGCACTCTATAGGCTTCGTGTGATTCTGGGTAAGTCTGTGTCTCCACTCTATAGGCTCTGTGTGATTCTGGGTGAGTCTGTGTCTGCAGTGGTCAGGCAAGAGGGGCTGCTCTGCTGTTGAACACTATAGGCTTCGTGTGATTCTGGGTAAGTCTGTGTCTGTACTCTATAGGCTCTGTGTGATTCTGGGTGAGCCTCCATAGGCTCTGTGTGACTCTGGGTGAGTTTGTGTCTGCAGTGGTCAGCCACGAGGGGCTGTTCTGCTGTTGCACTCTATAGGCTTCCTGTGATTCTGGGAAAGTCTGTGTCTGCACTCTTTAGGCTCTGTGTGATTCTGGGCGAGATTGTGTCTGCAGTCGTCAGCCAAGAGGGGTTGCTCTGCTGTTGCACTCTATAGGCTTCGTGTGATTCTGGGTAAGTCTGTGTCTGCACTCTATAGGCTCTGTGTGATTCTGGATGAGTCTGTGTCTGCAGTGGTCAGCCACGAGGGGCTGCTCTGCTTTTGCACTCTATAGGTTTCGTGTGATTCTGGGTAAGTCTGTGTCTCCACTCTATAGGCTCTGTGTGATTCTGGGTGAGTCTGTGTCTGCAGTGGTCAGCCAAGTGAGGCTGCTCTGCTGTTGCACTCAATAGGCTTCGTGTGATTCTGGGTAAGTCTGTGTTTGCACTCTATAGGCTCTGGGTGATTCTGGGTGAGTCTGTGTCTGCAGTGGTCAGCCAAGAGGGGCTGCTCTGCTTTTGCACTCTATAGGTTTCGTGTGATTCTGGGTAAGTCTGTGTCTCCACTCTATAGGCTCTGTGTGATTCTGGGTGAGTCTGTGTCTGCAGTGGTCAGCCAAGTGAGGCTGCTCTGCTGTTGCACTCAATAGGCTTTGTGTGATTCTGGGTAAGTCTGTGTCTGCACTCTATAGGCTCTGGGTGATTCTGGTTGAGTCTGTGTCTGCAGTGGTTAGCCAAGAGAGGCTGCTCTGCTGTTGCACTCTATAGGCTTCGTGTGATTCTGGGGAAGTCTGTGTCTGCACTCTATAGGCGCTGTTTGATTATGGGTGAGCCTGCATAGGCTCTGTGTGACTCTGGGTGAGTCTGTGTCTGCAGTGGTCAGCCACGAGGGGCTGTTCTGCTGTTGCACTCTATAGGCTTCCTGTGATTCTGGGTAAGTCTGTGTCTGCACTCTTTAGGCGCTGTGTTATTCTGGGTGAGATTGTGTCTGCAGTGGTCAGCCAAGAGGGGTTGCTCTGCTGTTGCACTCTATAGGCTTCGTGTGATTCTGGGTAAGTCTGTGTCTGCACTCTATAGGCTCTGTGTGATTCTGGGTAAGTCTGTGTCTGCACTCTATAGGCTCTGTGTGATTCTGGGTGAGTCTGTGTCTGCAGTGGTTAGCCAAGAGAGGCTGCTCTGCTGTTGCACTCTACAGGCTTCGTGTGATTCTGGGCAAGTCTGTGTCGGCACTCTATAGGCTCTGTGTGATTCTGGTTGAGCCTGCATAGGCTTCCTGTGATTCTGGGTAAGTCTGTGTCTGCACTCTTTAGGCTCTGTGTGATTCTGGGCGAGATTGTGTCTGCAGTGGTCAGCCAAGAGGGGCTGCTCTGCTTTTGCACTCTATAGGTTTCGTGTGATTCTGGGTAAGTCTGTGTCTCCACTCTATAGGCTCTGTGTGATTCTGGGTGAGTCTTTGTCTGCAGTGGTCAGCCAAGAGAGGCTGCTCTGCTGTTGCACTCAATAGGCTTCGTGTGATTCTGGGTAAGTCTGTGTCTGCACTCTATAGGCTCTGTGTGATTCTGGTTGAGTTTGTGTCTGCAGTGGTTAGCCAAGAGAGGGTGCTCTGCTGTTGCACTCTATAGGCTTCGTGTGATTCTGGGTAATTCTGTGTCTGCACTCTATATGCTCTGTGTGATTCTTGGTGAGCCTGCATAGGCTCTGTGTGATTCTGGGCGAGATTGTGTCTGCAGTGGTCAGCCAAGAGGGGTTGCTCTGCTGTTGCACTCTATAGGCTTCGTGTGATTCTGGGTCAGTCTGTGTCTGCACTCTATAGGCTCTGTGTGATTCTGGGCGAGTCTGTGTCTGCAGTAAGTCAGCCAAGAGGGGCTGCTCTGCTGTTACACTCTATAGGCTTCGTGTGATTCTGGGTAAGTCTGTGTCTCCACTCTATAGGCTCTGTGTGATTCTGGGTGAGTCTGTGTCTGCAGTGGTCAGGCAAGAGGGGCTGCTCTGCTGTTGAACACTATAGGCTTCGTGTGATTCTGGGTAAGTCTGTGTCTGTACTCTATAGGCTCTGTGTGATTCTGGGTGAGCCTCCATAGGCTCTGTGTGACTCTGGGTGAGTTTGTGTCTGCAGTGGTCAGCCACGAGGGGCTGTTCTGCTGTTGCACTCTATAGGCTTCCTGTGATTCTGGGAAAGTCTGTGTCTGCACTCTTTAGGCTCTGTGTGATTCTGAGCGAGATTGTGTCTGCAGTCGTCAGCCAAGAGGGGTTGCTCTGCTGTTGCACTCTATAGGCTTCGTGTGATTCTGGGTAAGTCTGTGTCTGCAGTGGTCAGGCAAGAGGGGCTGCTCTGCTGTTGAACACTATAGGCTTCGTGTGATTCTGGGTAAGTCTGTGTCTGTACTCTATAGGCTCTGTGTGATTCTGGGTGAGCCTCCATAGGCTCTGTGTGACTCTGGGTGAGTTTGTGTCTGCAGTGGTCAGCCACGAGGGGCTGTTCTGCTGTTGCACTCTATAGGCTTCCTGTGATTCTGGGAAAGTCTGTGTCTCCACTCTATAGGCTCTGTGTGATTCTGGGTGAGTCTGTGTCTGCAGTGGTCAGCCAAGTGAGGCTGCTCTGCTGTTGCACTCAATAGGCTTCGTGTGATTCTGGGTAAGTCTGTGTTTGCACTCTATAGGCTCTGGGTGATTCTGGGTGAGTCTGTGTCTGCAGTGGTCAGCCAAGAGGGGCTGCTCTGCTTTTGCACTCTATAGGTTTCGTGTGATTCTGGGTAAGTCTGTGTCTCAACTCTATAGGCTCTGTGTGATTCTGGGTGAGTCTGTGTCTGCAGTGGTCAGCCAAGTGAGGCTGCTCTGCTGTTGCACTCAATAGGCTTTGTGTGATTCTGGGTAAGTCTGTGTCTGCACTCTATAGGCTCTGTGTGATTCTGGTTGAGTTTGTGTCTGCAGTGGTTAGCCAAGAGAGGCTGCTCTGCTGTTGCACTCTATAGGCTTCGTGTGATTCTGGGGAAGTCTGTGTCTGCACTCTATAGGCGCTGTGTGATTATGGGTGAGCCTGCATAGGCTCTGTGTGACTCTGGGTGAGTCTGTGTCTGCAGTGGTCAGCCACGAGGGGCTGTTCTGCTGTTGCACTCTATAGGCTTCCTGTGATTCTGGGTAAGTCTGTGTCTGCACTCTTTAGGCGCTGTGTTATTCTGGGTGAGATTGTGTCTGCAGTGGTCAGCCAAGAGGGGTTGCTCTGCTGTTGCACTCTATAGGCTTCGTGTGATTCTGGGTAAGTCTGTGTCTGCACTCTATAGGCTCTGTGTGATTCTGGGTGAGTCTGTGTCTACAGTGGTCAGCCACGAGGGGCTGCTCTGCTGTTGCACTCTATAGGTTTCGTGTGATTCTGGGTAAGTCTGTGTTTGCACTCTATAGGCTCTGGGTGATTCTGGGTGAGTCTGTGTCTGCAGTGGTCAGCCAAGAGGGGCTGCTCTGCTTTTGCACTCTATAGGTTTCGTGTGATTCTGGGTAAGTCTGTGCCTCCACTCTATAGGCTCTGTGTGATTCTTGGGTGAGTCTGTGTCTGCAGTGGTCAGCCAAGTGAGGCTGCTCTGCTGTTGCACTCAATAGGCTTCGTGTGATTCTGGGTAATTCTGTGTTTGCACTCTATAGGCTCTGGGTGATTCTGGGTGAGTCTGTGTCTGCAGTGGTTAGCCAAGAGAGGCTGCTCTGCTGTTGCACTCTATAGGCTTCGTGTGATTCTGGGTAATTCCGTGTCTGCACTCTATAGGCTCTGTGTGATTATGGGTGAGCCTGCATAGGCTCTGTGTGACTCTGGGTGAGTCTGTGTCTGCAGTGGTCAGCCACGAGGGGCTGTTCTGCTGTTGCACTCTATAGGCTTCCTGTGATTCTGGGTAAGTCTGTGTCTACACTCTTTAGGCGCTGTGTTATTCTGGGTGAGATTGTGTCTGCAGTGGTCAGCCAAGAGGGGTTGCTCTGCTGTTGCACTCTATAGGCTTCGTGTGATTCTGGGTAAGTCTGTGTCTGCACTCTATAGGCTCTGTGTGATTCTGGGCGAGTCTGTGTCTGCAGTAAGTCAGCCAAGAGGGGCTGCTCTGCTGTTGCACTCTATAGGCTTCGTGTGATTCTGGGTAAGTCTGTGTTTGCACTCTATAGGCTCTGTGTGATTCTGGGTGAGTCTGTGTCTGCAGTGGTCAGCCAAGAGGGGCTTCTCTGCTTTTGCACTCTATAGGTTTCGTGTGATTCTGGGTAAGTCTGTGTCTCCACTCTATAGGCTCTGTGTGATTCTGGGTGAGTCTGTGTCTGCAGTGGTCAGCCAAGTGAGGCTGCTCTGCTGTTGCACTCAATAGGCTTCGTGTGATTCTGGGTAAGTCTGTGTTTGCACTCTATAGGCTCTGGGTGATTCTGGGTGAGTCTGTGTCTGCAGTGGTCAGCCAAGAGGGGCTGCTCTGCTTTTGCACTCTATAGGTTTCGTGTGATTCTGGGTAAGTCTGTGTCTCCACTCTATAGGCTCTGTGTGATTCTGGGTGAGTCTGTGTCTGCAGTGGTCAGCTAAGTGAGGCAGCTCTGCTGTTGCACTCAATAGGCTTCGTGTGATTCTCGGTAAGTCTGTGTCTGCACTCTATAGGCTCTGTGTGATTCTGGTTGAGTCTGTGTCTGCAGTGGTTAGCCAAGAGAGGCTGCTCTGCTGTTGCACTCTATAGGCTTCGTGTGATTCTGGGTAAGTCTGTGTCTGCACTCTATAGGCTCTGTGTGATTATGGGTGAGCCTGCATAGGCTCTGTGTGACTCTGGGTGAGTCTGTGTCTGCAGTGGTCAGCCACGAGGGGCTGTTCTGCTGTTGCACTCTATAGGCTTCCTGTGATTCTGGGTAAGTCTGTGTCTGCACTCTTTAGGCGCTGTGTTATTCTGGGTGAGATTGTGTCTGCAGTGGTCAGCCAAGAGGGGTTGCTCTGCTGTTGCACTCTATAGGCTTCGTGTGATTCTGGGTCAGTCTGTGTCTGCACTCTATAGGCTCTGTGTGATTCTGGGCGAGTGTGTGTCTGCAGTAAGTCAGCCAAGAGGGGCTGCTCTGCTGTTGCACTCTATAGGCTTCGTGTGATTCTGGGTAAGTCTGTGTCTGCACTCTATAGGCTCTGTGTGATTCTGGGTGAGTCTGTGTCTGCAGTGGTCAGCCAAGAGGGGCTGCTCTGCTTTTGCACTCTATAGGTTTCGTGTGATTCTGGGTAAGTCTGTGTCTCCACTCTATAGGCTCTGTGTGATTCTGGGTGAGTCTGTGTCTGCAGTGGTCAGCCAAGTGAGGCTGCTCTGCTGTTGCACTCAATAGGCTTCGTGTGATTCTGGATAAGTCTGTGTCTGCACCCTATAGGCTCTGTGTGATTCTGGGTGAGTCTGTGTGTGCAGTGGTCAGCCAAGAGGGGCTGCTGTGCTTTTGCACTCTATAGGTTTCGTGTGATTCTGGGTAAGTCTGTGTCTCCACTCTACTGGGTAATTCTGTGTCTGCACTCTATATGCTCTGTGTGATTCTGGGTGAGCCTGCATAGGCTCTGTGTGACTCTGGATGAATCTGTGTCTGCAGTGGTCAGGCTAGAGGGGCTGCTGTGCTGTTGAACACTATAGGCTTCGTGTGATTCTGGGTAAGTCTGTGTCTATACTCTATAGGCTCTGTGTGATTCTGGGTGAGCCTCCATAGGCTCTGTGTGATTCTGGGCGAGATTGTGTCTGCAGTGGTCAGCCAAGAGGGGTTGCTCTGCTGTTGCACTCTATAGGCTTCGTGTGATTCTGGGTAAGTCTGTGTCTGCACTCTATAGGCTCTGTGTGATTCTGGGCGAGTCTGTGTCTGCAGTAAGTCAGCCAAGAGGGGCTGCTTTGCTGTTGCACTCTATAGGCTTCGTGTGATTCTGGGTAAGTCTGTGTTTGCACTCTATAGGCTCTGTGTGATTCTGGGTGAGTCTGTGTCTGCAGTGGTAAGCCAAGAGGGGCTTCTCTGCTTTTGCACTCTATAGGTTTCGTGTGATTCTGGGTGAGTCTGTGTCTGCAGTGGTTAGCCAAGAGAGGCTGCTGTGCTGTTGCACTCTATAGGCTTCGTGTTGTTCTGGGTAATTCTGTGTCTGCACTCTATATGCTCTGTGTGATTCTTGGTGAGCCTGCATAGGCTCTGTGTAACTCTGGGTGAGTATGTGTCTGCAGTGGTCAGGCAAGAGGGGCTGCTCTGCTGTTGAACACTATAGGCTTCGTGTGATTCTGGGTAAGTCTGTGTCTGTACTCTATAGGCTCTGGGTGACTCTGGGTGAGCCTCCATAGGCTCTGTGTGACTCTGGGTGAGTCTGTGTCTGCACTCTTTAGGCTTTGTGTGATTCTGGGCGAGATTGTGTCTGCAGTGGTCAGCCAAGAGGGGTTGCTCTGCTGTTGCACTCTATAGGCTTCGTGTGATTCTGGGTAAGTCTGTGTCTGCACTCTATAGGCTCTGTGTGATTCTGGGTGAGTCTGTGTCTGCAGTGGTCAGCCACGAGGGGCTGCTCTGCTTTTGCACTCTATAGGTTTCGTGTGATTCTGGGTAAGTCTGTGTCTCCACTCTATAGGCTCTGTGTGATTCTGGGTGAGTCTGTGTCTGCAGTGGTCAGCCACGAGGGGCTGCTCTGCTTTTGCACTCTATAGGTTTCGTGTGATTCTGGGTAAGTCTGTGTCTGCACCCTATAGGCTCTGTGTGATTCTGGGTGAGTCTGTGTGTGCAGTGGTCAGCCAAGAGGGGCTGCTGTGCTTTTGCACTCTATAGGTTTCGTGTGATTCTGGGTAAGTCTGTGTCTCCACTCTACTGGGTAATTCTGTGTCTGCACTCTATATGCTCTGTGTGATTCTGGGTGAGCCTGCATAGGCTCTGTGTGACTCTGGATGAATCTGTATCTGCAGTGGTCAGGCAAGAGGGGCTGCTGTGCTGTTGAACACTATAGGCTTCGTGTGATTCTGGGTAAGTCTGTGTCTCTACTCTATAGGCTCTGTGTGATTCTGGGTGAGCCTCCATAGGCTCTGTGTGACTCTGGGTGAGTTTGTGTCTGCAGTGGTCAGCCACGAGGGGCTGTTCTGCTGTTGCACTCTATAGGCTTCCTGTGATTCTGGGTAAGTCTGTGTCTGCACTCTTTAGGCTCTGTGTGATTCTGGGCGAGTCTGTGTCTGCAGTAAGTCAGCCAAGAGGGGCTGCTCTGCTGTTGCACTCTATAGGCTTCGTGTGATTCTGGGTAAGTCTGTGTTTGCACTCTATAGGCTCTGTGTGATTCTGGGTGAGTCTGTGTCTGCAGTGGTCAGCCAAGAGGGGCTTCTCTGCTTTTGCACTCTATAGGTTTCGTGTGATTCTGGGTAAGTCTGTGTCTCCACTCTATAGGCTCTGTGTGATTCTGGGTGAGTCTGTGTCTGCAGTGGTTAGCCAAGAGAGGCTGCTGTGCTGTTGCACTCTATAGGCTTCGTGTTGTTCTGGGTAATTCTGTGTCTGCACTCTATATGCTCTGTGTGATTCTTGGTGAGCCTGCATAGGCTCTGTGTAACTCTGGGTGAGTATGTTTCTGCAGTGGTCAGGCAAGAGGGGCTGCTCTGCTGTTGAACACTATAGGCTTCGTGTGATTCTGGGTAAGTCTCTGTCTGTACTCTATAGGCTCTGGGTGACTCTGGGTGAGCCTCCATAGGCTCTGTGTGACTCTGGGTGAGTCTGTGTCTGCACTCTTTAGGCTTTGTGTGATTCAGGGCGAGATTGTGTCTGCAGTGGTCAGCCAAGAGGGGTTGCTCTGCTGTTGCACTCTATAGGCTTCGTGTGATTCTGGGTAAGTCTGTGTCTGCACTCTATAGGCTCTGTGTGATTCTGGGTGAGTCTGTGTCTGCAGTGGTCAGCCACGAGGGGCTGCTCTGCTGTTGCACTCTATAGGTTTCGTGTGATTCTGGGTAAGTCTGTGTCTGCACTCTATAGGCTCTGTGTGATTCTGGGCGAATCTGTGTCTGCAGTAAGTCAGCCAAGAGGGGCTGCTCTGCTGTTGCACTCTATAGGCTCTGTGTAATTCTGGGTGAGTCTGTGTCTGCAGTGGTCAGCCACGAGGGGCTGCTCTGCTTTTGCACTCTATAGGTTTCGTGTGATTCTGGGTAAGTATGTGTCTCCACTCTATAGGCTCTGTGTGATTCTGGGTGAGTCTGTGTCTGCAGTGGTCAGCCAAGTGAGGCTGCTGTGCTGTTGCACTCAATAGGCTTCGTTTGATTCTGGACAAGTCTGTGTCTGCACTCTATAGGCTCTGTGTGATTCTGGGTGAGTCTGTGTCTGCAGTGGTCAGCCAAGAGGGGCTGCTGTGGTTTTGCACTCTATAGGTTTCGTGTGATTCTGGGTAAGTCTGTGTCTCCACTCTACTGGGTAATTCTGTGTCTGCACTCTATATGCTCTGTGTGATTCTGGGTGAGCCTGCATAGGCTCTGTGTGACTCTGGGTGAGTTTGAGTCTGCAGTGGTCAGCCACGAGGGGCTGTTCTGCTGTTGCACTCTATAGGCTTCCTGTGATTCTGGGTAAGTCTGTGTCTGCACTCTTTAGGCTCTGTGTGATTCTGGGCGAGATTGTGTCTGCAGTGGTCAGCCAAGAGGGGTTGCTCTGCTGTTGCACTCTATAGGCTTCGTGTGATTCTGGGTAAGTCTGTGTCTGCACTCTATAGGCTCTGTGTGATTCTGGGCGAGTCTGTGTCTGCAGTAAGTCAGCGAATAGGGGCTGCTCTGCTGTTGTACGCTATAGGCTTCGTGTGATTCTGGGTAAGTCTGTGTCTGCACTCTATATAGGCTCTGTGTGATTCTGGGCGATTCTGTGTCTGTAGTAAGTCAGCCAAGAGGGGCTGCTCTGCTGTTGCACTCTATAGGCTTCGTGTGATTCTGGGTAAGTCTGTGTTTGCACTCTATAGGCTCTGTGTGACTTGGTGAGTCTGTGTCTGCAGTGGTCAGCCAAGAGGGGCTTCTCTGCTTTTGCACTCTATAGGTTTCGTGTGATTCTGGGTAAGTCTGTGTCTCCACTCTATAGGCTCTGTGTGATTCTGGGTGAGTCTGTGTCTGCAGTGGTTAGCCAAGAGAGTCTGCTGTGCTGTTGCACTCTATAGGCTTCGTTTTGTTCTGGGTAATTCTGTGTCTCCACTCTATAGGCTCTGTGTGATTCTGGGTGAGTCTGTGTCTGCAGTGGTCAGGCAAGAGGGGCTGCTCTGCTGTTGAACACTATAGGCTTCGTGTGATTCTGGGTAAGTCTGTGTCTGTACTCTATAGGCTCTGTGTGACTCTGGTTGAGTTTGTGTCTGCAGTGGTCAGCCACGTGGGGCTGTTCTGCTGTTGCACTCTATAGGCTTCCTGTGATTCTGAGTAAGTCTGTGTCTGCACTCTTTAGGCTTTGTGTGATTCTGGGCGAGATTGTGTCTGCAGTGGTCAGCCAAGAGGGGTTGCTCTGCTATTGCACTCTATAGGCTTCATGTGATTCTGGGTGAGTCTGTGTTTGCAGTGGTCAGCCACGAGGGGCTGCTCTGCTTTTGCACTCTATAGGTTTCGTGTGATTCTGGGTAAGTCTGTGTCTCCACTCTATAGGCTCTGTGTGATTCTGGGCGAGTCTGTGTCTGCAGTAAGTCAGCCAAGAGGGGCTGCTCTGCTGTTGCACTCTATAGGCTTCTTGTGATTCTGGGTAAGTCTGTGTCTGCACTCTATAGGCTCTGTGTGATTCTGGGTGAGTCTGTGTCTGCAGTGGTCAGCCACGAGGGGCTGCTCTGCTTTTGCACTCTATAGGTTTCGTATGATTCTGGGTAAGTCTGTGTCTCCACTCTATAGGCTCTGTGTGATTCTGGGTGAGTCTGTGTTTGCAGTGGTCAGCCAAGTGAGGCTGCTCTGCTGTTGCACTCAATAGGCTTCGTGTGATTCTGGGTAAGTCTGTGTCTGCACTCTATAGGCTCTGTGTGATTCTGGTTGAGTTTGTGTCTGCAGTGGTCAGGCAAGAGGGGCTGCTCTGCTGTTGAACACTATAGGCTTCGTGTGATTCTGGGTAAGTCTGTGTCTGTACTCTATAGGCTCTGTGTGATTCTGGGTGAGCCTCCATAGGCTCTGTGTGACTCTGGGTAAGTTTGTGTCTGCAGTGGTCAGCCACGAGGGGCTGTTCTGCTGTTGCACTCTATAGGCTTCCTGTGATTCTGGGAAAGTCTGTGTCTGCACTCTTTAGGCTCTGTGTGATTCTGGGCGAGATTGTGTCTGCAGTGGTCAGCCAAGAGGGGTTGCTCTGCTGTTGCACTCTATAGTCTTCGTGTGATTCTGGGTAAGTCTGTGTCTGCACTCTATAGGCTCTGTGTGATTCTGGGTGAGTCTGTGTCTGCAGTGGTCAGCCAAGAGGGGCTGCTGTGCTTTTGCACTCTATAGGTTTCGTGTGATTCTGGGTAAGTCTGTGTCTCCACTCTACTGGGTAATTCTGTGTCTGCACTCTATATGCTCTGTTTGATTCTGGGTGAGCCTGCATAGGCTCTGTGTGATTCTGGGTGAGTCTGTGTCTGCAGTGGTTAGCCAAGAGAGGGTGCTCTGCTGTTGCACTCTATAGGCTTCGTGTGATTCTGGGTAAGTCTGTGTCTGCACTCTATATGCTCTGTGTGATTCTTGGTGAGCCTGCATAGGCTCTGTGTAACTCTGGGTGAGTCTGTGTCTGCAGTGGTCAGGCAAGAGGGGCTGCTCTGCTGTTGAACACTATAGGCTTCGTGTGATTCTGGGTAAGTCTGTGTCTGCACTCTATAGGCTCTGTGTGATTCTGGGTGAGCCTCCATAGGCTCTGTGTGACTCTGGGTGAGTTTGTGTCTGCAGTGGTCAGCCACGAGGGGCTGTTCTGCTGTTGCACTCTATAGGCTTCCTGTGATTCTGGGAAAGTCTGTGTCTGCACTCTTTAGGGTCTGTGTGATTCTGGGCGAGATTGTGTCTGCAGTCGTCAGCCAAGAGGGGTTGCTCTGCTGCTGCACTCTATAGGCTTCGTGTGATTCTGGGTAAGTCTGTGTCTGCACTCTATAGGCTCTGTGTGATTCTGGATGAGTCTGTGTCTGCAGTGGTCAGCCACGAGGGGCTGCTCTGCTTTTGCACTCTATAGGTTTCGTGTGATTCTGGGTAAGTCTGTGTCTCCACTCTATAGGCTCTGTGTGATTCTGGATGAGTCTGTGTCTGCAGTGGTCAGCCAAGTGAGGCTGCTCTGCTGTTGCACTCAATAGGCTTCGTGTGATTCTGGGTAAGTCTGTGTTTGCACTCTATAGGCTCTGGGTGATTCTGGGTGAGTCTGTGTCTGCAGTGGTCAGCCAAGAGGGGCTGCTCTGCTTTTGCACTCTATAGGTTTCGTGTGATTCTGGGTAAGTCTGTGTCTCCACTCTATAGGCTCTGTGTGATTCTGGGTGAGTCTGTGTCTGCAGTGGTCAGCCAAGTGAGGCTGCTCTGCTTTTGCACTCAATAGGCTTCGTGTGATTCTGGGTAAGTCTGTGTCTGCACTCTATAGGCTCTGGGTGATTCTGGTTGAGTCTGTGTCTGCAGTGGTTAGCCAAGAGAGGCTGCTCTGCTGTTGCACTCTATAGGCTTCGTGTGATTCTGGGTAAGTCTGTGTCTGCACTCTATAGGCTCTGTGTGATTCTGGGCGAGTCTGTGTCTGCAGTAAGTCAGCCAAGAGGGGCTGCTCTGCTGTTGCACTCTATAGGCTTCGTGTGATTCTGGGTAAGTCTGTGTCTGCAGTGGTTAGCCAAGAGAGGCTGCTCTGCTGTTGCACTCTATAGGCTTCCTGTGATTCTGGGTAAGTCTGTGTCTGCACTCTTTAGGCTCTGTGTGATTCTGGGTGAGTCTGTGTCTGCAGTGGTCAGCCACGAGGGGCTGCTCTGCTTTTGCACTCTATAGGTTTCGTGTGATTCTGGGTAAGTCTGTGTCTCCACTCTATAGGCTCTGTGTGATTCTGGGTGAGTCTGTGTCTGCAGTGGTCAGCCAAGTGAGGCTGCTCTGCTGTTGCACTCAATAGGCTTCGTGTGATTCTGGGTAAGTCTGTGTTTGCACTCTATAGGCTCTGGGTGATTCTGGGTGAGTCTGTGTCTGCAGTGGTCAGCCAAGAGGGGCTGCTCTGCTTTTGCACTCTATAGGTTTCGTGTGATTCTGGGTAAGTCTGTGTCTCCACTCTATAGGCTCTGTGTGATTCTGGGTGAGTCTGTGTCTGCAGTGGTCAGCCAAGTGAGGCTGCTCTGCTGTTGCACTCAATAGGCTTCGTGTGATTCTGGGTAAGTCTGTGTCTGCACTCTATAGGCTCTGTGTGATTCTGGGTGAGCCTGCATAGGCTCTGTGTGACTCTGTGTGAGTCTGTGTCTGCAGTGGTCAGGCAAGAGGGGCTGCTCTGCTGTTGAACACTATAGGCTTCGTGTGATTCTGGGTAAATCTGTGTCTGCACTCTATAGGCTCTATGCACTCTATGCAGGTGAGCCTGCATAGGCTGTGTGTGACTGGGTGAGTCTGTGTCTGCAGTGGTCAGCCACGAGGGGCTGTTCTGCTGTTGCACACTATAGGCTTCGTGTGAATCTGGGTAAGACTGTGTCTGCACTCCATAGGCTCTGTGTGATTCTGGGTGAGTCTGTGTCTGCAGTGGTCAGCCAGGAGGAGCTGATCTGCTGTTGCACTCTATAGGCTTTGTGTGAATCTGGGTAAGACTGTATCTGCACTCTATAGTCTCTGTGTGATTCTGGGTGAGTCTGCATAGGCTCCGTGTGATTCTGGGTGAGTCTGTGTCTGCAGCGGTCAGCCATGAGGCGCTGCTCTGCTGTTGCACTCTATAGTTTTCGTGTGATTCTGGGTAAGTCTGTGTCTGCATTCTATAGGCTCTGTGTTATTCTGGCTGAGTCTGCATAGGCTCCTTGTGATTCTGGGTGAGTTTGTGTCTGCAGTGGTCAGCCAAGAGGGGCTGCTCTGCTATTGCACTCTATAGGCTTCGTGTGATTCTGGGTAAGTCTGTGTCTGCACTCTATAGGCTCTGTGTGATTCTGGGTGAGTCTGTGTCTGCAGTGGTTAGCCAAGAGAGGCTGCTCTGCTGTTGCACTCTACAGGCTTCGTGTGATTCTGGGCAAGTCTGTGTCTGCACTCTATAGGCTCTGTGTGATTCTGGTTGAGCCTGCATAGGCTCTGTGTGACTCTGGGTGAGTCTGTGTCTGCAGTGGTCAGCCACGAGGGGCTGTTCTGCTGTTGCACTCTATAGGCTTCCTGTGATTCTGGGTAAGTCTGTGTCTGCACTCTTTAGGCTCTGTGTGATTCTGGGCGAGATTGTGTCTGCAGTGGTCAGCCAAGAGGGGCTGCTCTGCTTTTGCACTCTATAGGTTTCGTGTGATTCTGGGTAAGTCTGTGTCTCCACTCTATAGGCTCTGTGTGATTCTGGGTGAGTCTGTGTCTGCAGTGGTCAGCCAAGAGAGGCTGCTCTGCTGTTGCACTCAATAGGCTTCGTGTGAATCTGGGTAAGTCTGTGTCTGCACTCTATAGGCTCTGTGTGATTCTGGTTGAGTCTGTGTCTGCAGTGGTTAGCCAAGAGAGGGTGCTCTGCTGTTGCACTCTATAGGCTTCGTGTGATTCTGGGTAATTCTGTGTCTGCACTCTATATGCTCTGTGTGATTCTTGGTGAGCCTGCATAGGCTCTGTGTGACTCTGGGTGAGTTTGTGTCTGCAGTGGTCAGGCAAGAGGGGCTGCTCTGCTGTTGAACACTATAGGCTTCGTGTGATTCTGGATAAGTCTGTGTCTGTACTCTATAGGCTCTGTGTGATTCTGCGTGAGCCTCCATAGGCTCTGTGTGACTCTGGGTGAGTTTGTGGCTGCAGTGGTCAGCCACGAGGGGCTGTTCTGCTGTTGCACTCTATAGGCTTCGTGTGATTCTGGGTCAGTCTGTGTCTGCACTCTATAGGCTCTGTGTGATTCTGGGCGAGATTGTGTCTGCAGTGGTCAGCCAAGAGGGGTTGCTCTGCTGTTGCACTCTATAGGCTTCGTGTGATTCTGGGTAAATCTGTGTCTGCACTCTATAGGCTCTATGCACTCTATGCAGGTGAGCCTGCATAGGCTGTGTGTGACTGGGTGAGTCTGTGTCTGCAGTGGTCAGCCACGAGGGGCTGTTCTGCTGTTGCACTCTATAGGCTTCGTGTGAATCTGGGTAAGACTGTGTCTGCACTCCATAGGCTCTGTGTGATTCTGGGTGAGTCTGTGTCTGCAGTGGTCAGCCAGGAGGAGCTGCTCTGCTGTTGCACTCTATAGGCTTTGTGTGAATCTGGGTAAGACTGTATCTGCACTCTATAGTCTCTGTGTGATTCTGGGTGAGTCTGCATAGGCTCCGTGTGATTCTGGGTGAGTCTGTGTCTGCAGCGGTCAGCCATGAGGCGCTGCTCTGCTGTTGCACTCTATAGGCTTCGTGTGATTCTGGGTACGTCTGTGTCTGCATTCTATAGGCTCTGTGTTATTCTGGCTGAGTCTGCATAGGCTCCTTGTGATTCTGGGTGAGTTTGTGTCTGCAGTGGTCAGCCAAGAGGGGCTGCTCTGCTATTGCACTCTATAGGCTTCGTGTGATTCTGGGTAAGTCTGTTTCTGCACTCTATAGGCTCTGTGTAATTCTGGGTGAGTCTGTGTCTGCAGTGGTTAGCCAAGAGAGGCTGCTCTGCTGTTGCACTCTACAGGCTTCGTGTGATTCTGGGCAAGTCTGTTTCTGCACTCTATAGGCTCTGTGTGATTCTGGTTGAGCCTGCATAGGCTCTGTGTGACTCTGGGTGAGTCTGTGTCTGCAGTGGTCAGCCACGAGGGGCTGCTCTGCTTTTGCACTCTATAGGTTTCGTGTGATTCTGGGTAAGTCTGTGTCTCCACTCTATAGGCTCTGTGTGATTCTGGGTGAGTCTGTGTCTGCAGTGGTCAGCTAAGTGAGGCTGCTCTGCTGTTGCACTCAATAGGCTTCGTGTGATTCTGGGTGAGTCTGTGTCTGCAGTGGTCAGCCAAGAGGGGCTGCTGTGCTTTTGCACTCTATAGGTTTCGTGTGATTCTGGATAAGTCTGTGTCTCCACTCTACTGGGTAATTCTGTGTCTGCACTCTATATGCTCTGTGTGATTCTGGGTGAGCCTGCATAGGCTCTGTGTGACTCTGGGTGAGTCTGTGTCTGCAGTGGTCAGGCAAGAGGGGCTGCTGTGCTGTTGAACACTATAGGCTTCGTGTGATTCTGGATAAGTCTGTGTCTGTACTCTATAGGCTCTGTGTGATTCTGGGTGAGCCTCCATAGGCTCTGTGTGACTCTGGGTGAGTTTGTGTCTGCAGTGGTCAGCCACGAGGGGCTGTTCTGCTGTTGCACTCTATAGGCTTCCTGTGATTCTGGGTAAGTCTGTGTCTGCACTCTATAGGCTCTGTGTGATTCTGGGCGAGTCTGTGTCTGCAGTAAGTCAGCCAAGAGGGGCTGCTCTGCTGTTGTACGCTATAGGCTTCGTGTGATTCTGGGTAAGTCTGTGTCTGCACTCTATATAGGCTCTGTGTGATTCTGGGTGAGTCTGTGTCTGCAGTGGTCAGCCAAGTGAGGCTGCTCTGCTGTTGCACTCAATAGGCTTCGTGTGAATCTGGGTAAGTCTTTGTCTGCACTCTATAGGCTTCGTGTGATTCTGGGTAAGTCTGTGTCTGCACTCTTTTGGCTGTGTGTGATTCTGGGCGAGATTGTGTCTGCAGTGGTCAGCCAAGAGGGGTTGCTCTGCTGTTGCACTCTATAGGCTTCGTGTGATTCTGGGTAAGTCTGTGTCTGCACTCTATAGGCTCTGTGTGATTCTGGGCGAGTCTGTGTCTGCAGTAAGTCAGCCAAGAGGGGCTGCTCTGCTGTTGCACTGTATAGGCTTCGTGTGATTCTGGGTAAGTCTGTGTCTGCACTCTATAGGCTCTGTGTGATTCTGGGTGAGTCTGTGTCTGCAGTGGTCAGCCACGAGGGGCTGCTCTGCTTTTGCACTCTATAGGTTTCGTGCGATTCTGGGTAAGTCTGTGTCTCCACTCTATAGGCTCTGTGTGATTCTGGATGAGTCTGTGTCTGCAGTGGTCTGCCAAGTGAGGCTGCTCTGCTGTTGCACTCAATAGGCTTCGTGTGATTCTGGGTAAGTCTGTGTTTGCACTCTATAGGCTCTGGGTGATTCTGGGTGAGTCTGTTTCTGCAGTGGTCAGCCAAGAGGGGCGGCTCTGCTTTTGCAGTCTATAGGCTTCGTGTGATTCTGGGTAAGTCTGTGTTTGCACTCTATAGGCTTCCTGCTATTCTGGGTAAGTCTGTGTCTGCACTCTTTAGGCGCTGTGTTATTCTGGGTGAGATTGTGTCTGCAGTGGTCAGCCAAGAGGGGTTGCTCTGCTGTTGCACTCTATAGGCTTCGTGTGATTCTGGGTAAGTCTGTGTCTGCACTCTATAGGTTCTGTGTGATTCTGGGTGAGTCTGTGTCTACAGTGGTCAGCCAAGAGGGGCTGCTGTGCTTTTGCACTCTATAGGTTTCGTGTGATTCTGGATAAGTCTGTGTCTCCACTCTACTGGGTAATTCTGTGTCTGCACTCTGTGTGATTCTGGGTGAGCCTGCATAGGCTCTGTGTGACTCTGGGTGAGTCTGTGTCTGCAGTGGTCAGGCAAGAGGGGCTGCTGTGCTGTTGAACACTATAGGCTTCGTGTGATTCTGGGTAAGTCTGTGTCTGCACTCTATAGGCTCTGTGTGATTATGGGTGAGCCTTCATAGGCTCTGTGTGACTCTGGGTGAGTCTGTGTCTGCAGTGGTCAGCCACGAGGGGCTGTTCTGCTGTTGCACTCTATAGGCTTCCTGTGATTCTGGGTAAGTCTGTGTCTGCACTCTTTAGGCGCTGTGTTATTCTGGGTGAGATTGTGTCTGCAGTGGTCAGCCAAGAGGGGTTGCTCTGCTGTTGCACTCTATAGGCTTCGTGTGATTCTGGGTAAGTCTGTGTCTGCACTCTATAGGTTCTGTGTGATTCTGGGTGATTCTGTGTCTGCAGTGGTCAGCCAAGAGGGGCTGCTGTGCTTTTGCACTCTATAGGTTTCGTGTGATTCTGGATAAGTCTGTGTCTCCACTCTACTGGGTAATTCTGTGTCTGCACTCTATATGCTCTGTGTGATTCTGGGTGAGCCTGCATAGGCTCTGTGTGACTCTGGGTGAGTCTGTGTCTGCAGTGGTCAGGCAAGAGGGGCTGCTGTGCTGTTGAACACTATAGGCTTCGTGTGATTCTGGATAAGTCTGTGTCTGTACTCTATAGGCTCTGTGTGATTCTGGGTGAGCCTCCATAGGCTCTGTGTGACTCTGGGTGAGTTTGTGTCTGCAGTGGTCAGCCACGAGGGGCTGTTCTGCTGTTGCACTCTATAGGCTTCCTGTGATTCTGGGTAAGTCTGTGTCTGCACTCTATAGGCTCTGTGTGATTCTGGGCGAGTCTGTGTCTGCAGTAAGTCAGCCAAGAGGGGCTGCTCTGCTGTTGTACGCTATAGGCTTCGTGTGATTCTGGGTAAGTCTGTGTCTGCACTCTATATAGGCTCTGTGTGATTCTGGGTGAGTCTGTGTCTGCAGTGGTCAGCCAAGTGAGGCTGCTCTGCTGTTGCACTCAATAGGCTTCGTGTGAATCTGGGTAAGTCTTTGTCTGCACTCTATAGGCTTCGTGTGATTCTGGGTAAGTCTGTGTCTGCACTCTTTAGGCTGTGTGTGATTCTGGGCGAGATTGTGTCTGCAGTGGTCAGCCAAGAGGGGTTGCTCTGCTGTTGCACTCTATAGGCTTCGTGTGATTCTGGGTAAGTCTGTGTCTGCACTCTATAGGCTCTGTGTGATTCTGGGCGAGTCTGTGTCTGCAGTAAGTCAGCCAAGAGGGGCTGCTCTGCTGTTGCACTGTATAGGCTTCGTGTGATTCTGGGTAAGTCTGTGTCTGCACTCTATAGGCTCTGTGTGATTCTGGGTGAGTCTGTGTCTGCAGTGGTCAGCCACGAGGGGCTGCTCTGCTTTTGCACTCTATAGGTTTCGTGCGATTCTGGGTAAGTCTGTGTCTCCACTCTATAGGCTCTGTGTGATTCTGGATGAGTCTGTGTCTGCAGTGGTCTGCCAAGTGAGGCTGCTCTGCTGTTGCACTCAATAGGCTTCGTGTGATTCTGGGTAAGTCTGTGTTTGCACTCTATAGGCTCTGGGTGATTCTGGGTGAGTCTGTTTCTGCAGTGGTCAGCCAAGAGGGGCGGCTCTGCTTTTGCAGTCTATAGGCTTCGTGTGATTCTGGGTAAGTCTGTGTTTGCACTCTATAGGCTTCCTGCTATTCTGGGTAAGTCTGTGTCTGCACTCTTTAGGCGCTGTGTTATTCTGGGTGAGATTGTGTCTGCAGTGGTCAGCCAAGAGGGGTTGCTCTGCTGTTGCACTCTATAGGCTTCGTGTGATTCTGGGTAAGTCTGTGTCTGCACTCTATAGGTTCTGTGTGATTCTGGGTGAGTCTGTGTCTACAGTGGTCAGCCAAGAGGGGCTGCTGTGCTTTTGCACTCTATAGGTTTCGTGTGATTCTGGATAAGTCTGTGTCTCCACTCTACTGGGTAATTCTGTGTCTGCACTCTGTGTGATTCTGGGTGAGCCTGCATAGGCTCTGTGTGACTCTGGGTGAGTCTGTGTCTGCAGTGGTCAGGCAAGAGGGGCTGCTGTGCTGTTGAACACTATAGGCTTCGTGTGATTCTGGGTAAGTCTGTGTCTGCACTCTATAGGCTCTGTGTGATTATGGGTGAGCCTTCATAGGCTCTGTGTGACTCTGGGTGAGTCTGTGTCTGCAGTGGTCAGCCACGAGGGGCTGTTCTGCTGTTGCACTCTATAGGCTTCCTGTGATTCTGGGTAAGTCTGTGTCTGCACTCTTTAGGCGCTGTGTTATTCTGGGTGAGATTGTGTCTGCAGTGGTCAGCCAAGAGGGGTTGCTCTGCTGTTGCACTCTATAGGCTTCGTGTGATTCTGGGTAAGTCTGTGTCTGCACTCTATAGGTTCTGTGTGATTCTGGGTGATTCTGTGTCTGCAGTGGTCAGCCAAGAGGGGCTGCTGTGCTTTTGCACTCTATAGGTTTCGTGTGATTCTGGATAAGTCTGTGTCTCCACTCTACTGGGTAATTCTGTGTCTGCACTCTATATGCTCTGTGTGATTCTGGGTGAGCCTGCATAGGCTCTGTGTGACTCTGGGTGAGTCTGTGTCTGCA
Organism: Darevskia nairensis; assembly: GCA_034642065.1. Classification (NCBI taxonomy): domain Eukaryota; kingdom Metazoa; phylum Chordata; class Lepidosauria; order Squamata; family Lacertidae; genus Darevskia; species Darevskia nairensis. The sequence continues at coordinate 48,180 of JAWWNI010000152.1, read as the reverse complement.
GTGGTCAGGCAAGAGGGGCTGCTGTGCTGTTGAACACTATAGGCTTCGTGTGATTCTGGGTAAGTCTGTAACTCTATAGGCTCTGTGTGAATCTGGGTGAGCCTCCATAGGCTGTGTGACTCTGGGTGAGTTTGTGTCTGCAGTGGTCAGCCACGAGGGGCTGTTCTGCTGTTGCACTCTATAGGCTTCCTGTGATTCTGGGTAAGTCTGTGTCTGCACTCTTTAGGCTCTGTGTGATTCTGGGCGAGATTGTGTCTGCAGTGGTCAACCAAGAGGGGTTGCTCTGCTGTTGCACTCTATAGGCTTCGTGTGATTCTGGGTAAGTCTGTGTCTGCACTCTATATAGGCTCTGTGTGATTCTGGGTGAGTCTGTGTCTGCAGTGGTCAGCCACGAGGGGCTGCTCTGCTTTTGCACTCTATAGGTTTCGTGTGGTTCTGGGTAAGTCTGTGTCTCCACTCTATAGGCTCTGTGTGATTCTGGGTGAGTCTGTGTCTGCAGTGGTCAGCCAAGTGAGGCTGCTCTGCTGTTGCACTCAATAGGCTTCGTGTGAATCTGGGTAAGTCTTTGTCTGCACTCTATAGGCTTCGTGTGATTCTGGGTAATTCTGTGTCTGCTCTGTGTGATTCTTGGTTAGCCTGCATAGGCTCTGTGTGACTCTGGGTGAGTTTTTATCTGCAGTGGTCAGGCAAGAGGGGCTGCTCTGCTGTTGAACACTATAGGCTTCGTGTGATTCTGGGTAAGTCTGTGTCTGTACTCTATAGGCTCTGTGTGATTCTGGGTGAGCCTCCATAGGCTCTGTGTGACTCTGGATGAGTTTGTGTCTGCAGTGGTCAGCCACGAGGGGCTGTTCTGCTGTTGCACTCTATAGGCTTCCTGTGATTCTGGGTAAGTCTGTGTCTGCACTCTTTAGGCTGTGTGTGATTCTGGGCGAGATTGTGTCTGCAGTGGTCAGCCAAGAGGGGTTGCTCTGCTGTTGCACTCTATAGGCTTCGTGTGATTCTGGGTAAGTCTGTGTCTGCACTCTATAGGCTCTGTGTGATTCTGGGCGAGTCTGTGTCTGCAGTAAGTCAGCCAAGAGGGGCTGCTCTGCTGTTGCACTCTATAGGCTTCGTGTGATTCTGGGTAAGTCTGTGTCTGCACTCTATAGGCTCTGTGTGATTCTGGGTGAGTCTGTGTCTGCAGTGGTCAGCCACGAGGGGCTGCTCTGCTTTTGCACTCTATAGGTTTCGTGCGATTCTGGGTAAGTCTGTGTCTCCACTCTATAGGCTCTGTGTGATTCTGGGCGAGTCTGTGTCTGCAGTAAGTCAGCCAAGAGGGGCTGCTCTGCTGTTGCACTCTATAGGCTTCGTGTGATTCTGGGTAAGTCTGTGTCTGCACTCTATAGGCTCTGTGTGATTCTGGGTGAGTCTGTGTCTGCAGTGGTCAGCCACGAGGGGCTGCTCTGCTTTTGCACTCTATAGGTTTCGTGCGATTCTGGGTAAGTCTGTGTCTGCACTCTATAGGCTCTGTGTGATTCTGGTTGAGTCTGTGTCTGCAGTGGTTAGCCAAGAGAGGCTGCTCTGCTGTTGCACTCTATAGGCTTCGTGTGATTCTGGGTAAGTCTGTGTCTGCACTCTATTGGCTCTGTGTGATTCTGGGTGAGCCTCCATAGGCTCTGTGTGACTCTGGGTGAGTCTGTATCTGCAGTGGTCAGCCACGAGGGGCTGTTCTGCTGTTGCACTCTATAGGTTTCGTGTGATTCTGGGTAAGTCTGTGTCTGCACTCTATAGGCTCTGTGTGATTCTGGGCGAGTCTGTGTCTGCAGTGATTAGCCAAGAGAGGCTGCTCTGCTGTTGCACTCTATAGGCTTCGTGTGATTCTGAGTAAGTCTGTGTCTGCACTCTATAGGCTCTGTGTGATTCTGGGTGAGTCTGTGTCTGCAGTGGTTAGCCAAGAGAGGCTGCTCTGCTGTTGCACTCTATAGGCTTCGTGTGATTCTGGGTGAGCCTGCATAGCCTCTGTGTGACTCTGGGTGAGTCTGTGTCTGTAGTGGTCAGCCAAGAGGGGCTGCTCTGCTTTTGCACTCTATAGGTTTTGTGTGATTCTGGGTGAGTCTGCATAGGCTCCGTATGATTCTGGGTGAGTCTGTCTGCAGCGGTCAGCCAAGAGGGGTTACTCTGCTGTTGCACTCTATAGGCTTCGTGTGATTCTGGGTAAGTCTGTGTCTGCACTCTAAAGGCTCTGTGTGATTCTGGGTGATCCTGCATAGACTCCGTGTCATTCTGGGTGAGTCTGTGTCTGCAGCGGTCAGCCAAGAGGGGCTGCTCTGCTGTTGCACTCTATAGGGTTCGTGTGATTCTGGGTAAGTCTGTGTCTGCACTCTATAGGCTCTGTGTGATTCTGGGTGAGCCTCCATAGGCTCTGTGTGATTCTGGGTGAGTCTGTGTCTGCAGTGGTTAGCCAAGAGAGGCTGCTCTGCTGTTGCACTCTATAGGCTTCGTGTGATTCTGGGTGAGCCTGCACAGCCTCTGTGTGACTCTGGGTGAGTCTGTGTCTGAAGTGGTCAGCCACGAGTGGCTGTTCTGCTGTTGCACTCTCTAGGCTTCCTGTGATTCTGGGTAAGTCTGTGTCTGCACTCTATAGTCTCTGTGTGATTCTGGGTGAGTCTGTGTCTGAAGTGGTCAGCCACGAGTGGCTGTTCTGCTGTTGCACTCTATAGGCTTCGTGTGATTCTGAGTAAGTCTGTGTCTGCACTCTATAGGCTCTGTGTGATTCTGGGTGAGTCTGTGTCTGCAGTGGTTAGCCAAGAGAGGCTGCTCTGCTGTTGCACTCTATAGGCTTCGTGTGATTCTGGGTGAGCCTGCATAGCCTCTGTGTGACTCTGGGTGAGTCTGTGTCTGCAGTGGTCAGCCACGAGGGGCTGTTCTGCTGTTGCACTCTATAGGCTTCGTGTGAATCTGGGTAAGTCTGTCTCTGCACTCTGTGTGATTCTGGGTGAGTCTGTGTCTGTAGTGGTCAGCCACGAGGGGGTGCTCTGCTTTTGCACTCTATAGGTTTTGTGTGATTCTGGGTGAGTCTGCATAGGCTCCGTATGATTCTGGGTGAGTCTGTCTGCAGCGGTCAGCCAAGAGGGGTTACTCTGCTGTTGCACTCTATAGGCTTCGTGTGATTCTGGGTAAGTCTGTGTCTGCACTCTAAAGGCTCTGTGTGATTCTGGGTGATCCTGCATAGACTCCGTGTCATTCTGGGTGAGTCTGTGTCTGCAGCGGTCAGCCAAGAGGGGCTGCTCTGCTGTTGCACTCTATAGGGTTCGTGTGATTCTGGGTAAGTCTGTGTCTGCACTCTATAGGCTCTGTGTGATTCTGGGTGAGCCTCCATAGGCTCTGTGTGATTCTGGGTGAGTCTGTGTCTGCAGTGGTTAGCCAAGAGAGGCTGCTCTGCTGTTGCACTCTATAGGCTTCGTGTGATTCTGGGTGAGCCTGCACAGCCTCTGTGTGACTCTGGGTGAGTCTGTGTCTGAAGTGGTCAGCCACGAGTGGCTGTTCTGCTGTTGCACTCTCTAGGCTTCCTGTGATTCTGGGTAAGTCTGTGTCTGCACTCTATAGTCTCTGTGTGATTCTGGGTGAGTCTGTGTCTGCAGTGATTAGCCAAGAGAGGCTGCTCTGCTGTTGCACTCTATAGGCTTCGTGTGATTCTGGGTAAGTCTGTGTCTGCACTCTATAGTCTCTGTGTGATTCTGGGCGAGTCTGTGTCTCCAGTAAGTCAGCCAAGATTGGCTGCTCTGCTGTTGCACTCTATAGGCTTCGTGTGATTCTGGGTAAGTCTGTGTCTGCACTCTATAGTCTCTGTGTGATTCTGCGTGAGTCTGTGTCTGCAGTGATTAGCCAAGAGAGGCTGCTCTGCTGTTGCACTCTATAGGCTTCGTGTGATTCTGGGTAAGTCTGTGTCTGCACTCTATAGGCTCTGTGTGATGTTGGGTGAGTCTGTGTCTGCAGTGGTAAGCCAAGAGGGGCTGCTCTGCTGTTGCACTCTATAGACTTCGTGTGATTCTGGGTAATTCTGTGTCTGCACTCTATAGGCTCTGTGTGATTTTGGGTGAGTCTGTGTCTGCAGTGGTCAGCCAAGAGGGGCTGCTCTGCTGTTGCACTCTATAGGCTTCGTGTGATTCTGGGTAAGTCTGTGTCTGCACTCTAAAGGCTCTGTGTGATTCTGGGTGAGTCTGTGTCTGCAGTGGTTAGCCAAGAGGGGCTGCTGTGCTGTTGCACTCTATAGGCTTCGTGTGATTCTGGGTAAGTCTGTGTCTGCACTCTATAGGCTCTGTGTGATTCTGGGCGAGCCTCCATAGGCTCTGTGTGACTCTGGGTGAGTTTGTGTCTGAAGTGGTCATCCACGAGTGGCTGTTCTGCTGTTGCACTCTCTAGGCTTCCTGTGATTCTGGGTAAGTCTGTGTCTGCACTCTTTAGGCTCTGGGTGATTCTGGGCGAGATTGTGTCTGCAGTGGTCAGCCAAGAGGGGTTGCTCTGCTCTTGCACTCTATAGGCTTCGTGTGATTCTGGGCGAGTCTGTGTCTGCAGTAAGTCAGCCAAGAGGGGCTGCTCTGCTGTTGCACTCTATAGGCTTCGTGTGATTCTGGGTAAGTTTGTGTCTGCACTCTATAGGCTCTGTGTGATTCTGGGTGAGTCTGTGTCTGCAGTGGTCAGCCAAGAGGGGCTGCTCTGCTTTTGCACTCTATAGGTTTCGTGTGATTCTGGGTAAGTCTGTGTCTGCACTCTATTGGCTTCGTGTGATTCTGGGTGAGCCTGCATAGCCTCTGTGTGACTCTGGGTGAGTCTGTGTCTGCAGTGGTCACCCCCGAGGGGCTGTTCTGCTGTTGCACTCTATAGGCTCTGTGTGATTCTGGGTGAGTCTGTGTCTGTAGTGGTCAGCCAAGAGGGGCTGCTCTGCTTTTGCACTCTATAGGTTTTGTGTGATTCTGGGTGAGTCTGCATAGGCTCCGTATGATTCTGGGTGAGTTTGTCTGCAGCGGTCAGCCAAGAGGGGTTGCTCTGCTGTTGCACTCTATAGGCTTCGTTTGATTCTGGATAAGTCTGTGTCTGCACTCTATTGGCTTCGTGTGATTTTGGGTGAGCCTGCATAGCCTCTGTGTGACTCTGGGTGAATCTGTGTCTGCAGTGGTCAGCCACGAGGGGCTGTTCTGCTGTTGCACTCTATAGGTTTCGTGTGATTCTGGGTAAGTCTGTGTCTGTAGTGGTCAAGCAAGAGGGGCTGCTCTGCTTTTGCACTCTATAGGTTTTGTGTGATTCTGGGTGAGTCTGCATAGGCTCCGTATGATTCTGGGTGAGTCTGTCTGCAGCGGTCAGCCAAGAGGGGTTGCTCTGCTGTTGCACTCTATAGGCTTCGTGTGATTCTGGGGAAGTCTGTGTCTGCACTCTATTGGCTCTGTGTGATTCTGGGTGAGCCTCCATAGGCTCTGTGTGACTCTGGGTGAGTCTGTATCTGCAGTGGTCAGCCACGAGGGGCTGTTCTGCTGTTGCACTCTATAGGCTTCGTGTGATTCTGGGTAAGTCTGTGTCTGCACTCTAAAGGCTCTGTGTGATTCTGGGTGATCCTGCATAGGCTCCGTGTCATTCTGGGTGAGTCTGTGTCTGCAGCGGTCAGCCAAGAGGGGCTGCTGTGCTGTTGCACTCTATAGGTTTCGTGTGATTCTGGGTAAGTCTGTGTCTGCACTCTATAGGCTCTGTGTGATTCTGGGCGAGCCTCCATAGGCTCTGTGTGACTCTGGGTGAGTTTGTGTCTGAAGTGGTCAGCCACGAGTGGCTGTTCTGCTGTTGCACTCTCTAGGCTTCCTGTGATTCTGGGTAAGTCTGTGTCTGCACTCTTTAGGTTCTGTGTGATTCTGGGCGAGATTGTGTCTGCAGTGGTCAGCCAAGAGGGGTTGCTCTGCTCTTGCACTCTATAGGCTTCGTGGGATTCTGGGCGAGTCTGTGTCTGCAGTATGTCAGCCAAGAGGGGCTGCTCTGCTGTTGCACTCTATAGGCTTCGTGTGATTCTGGGTAAGTCTGTGTCTGCACTCTATAGGCTCTGTGTGATTCTGGGTGAGTCTGTGTCTGCAGTGGTCAGCCACGAGGGGCTGCTCTGCTTTTGCACTCTATAGGCTCCGTGTGATTCTGGGTGAGACTGTCTGCAGCGGTCAGCCAAGAGGGGTTGCTCTGCTGTTGCACTCTATAGGCTTCGTGTGATTCTGGGTAAGTCTGTGTCTGCACTCTATTGGCTCTGTGTGATTCTGGGTGAGCCTCCATAGGCTCTGTGTGACTCTGGGTGAGTCTGTATCTGCAGTGGTCAGCCACGAGGGGCTGTTCTGCTGTTGCACTCTATAGGCTTCGTGTGATTCTGGGTAAGTCTGTGTCTGCACTCTATAGGCTCTGTGTGATTCTGGGCGAGTCTGTGTCTGCAGTAAGTCAGCCAAGAGGGGCTGCTCTGCTGTTGCACTCTATAGGCTTCGTGTGATTCTGGGTAAGTCTGTGTCTGCACTCTATAGTCTCTGTGTGATTCTGGATGAGTCTGAGTCTGCAGTGATTAGCCAAGAGAGGCTGCTCTGCTGTTGCACTCTATAGGCTTCGTGTGATTCTGGGTAAGTCTGTGTCTGCACTCTATAGGCTCTGTGTGATTCTGGGTGAGTCTGTGTCTGCAGTGGTTAGCCAAGAGAGGCTGCTCTGCTGTTGCACTCTATAGGCTTCGTGTGATTCTGGGTGAGCCTGCACAGCCTCTGTGTGACTCTGGGTGAGTCTGTATCTGCAGTGGTCAGCCACGAGGGGCTGTTCTGCTGTTGCACTCTATAGGCTTCGTGTGATTCTGGGTAAGTCTGTGTCTGCACTCTATAGTCTCTGTGTGATTCTGGGCGAGTCTGTGTCTGCAGTAAGTCAGCCAAGAGGGGCTGCTCTGCTGTTGCACTCTATAGGCTTCGTGTGATTCTGGGTAAGTCTGTGTCTGCACTCTATAGTCTCTGTGTGATTCTGGGTGAGTCTGTGTCTGCAGTGATTAGCCAAGAGAGGCTGCTCTGCTGTTGCACTCTATAGGCTTCGTGTGATTCTGGGTAAGTCTGTGTCTGCACTCTATAGGCTCTGTGTGATTCTGGGTGAGTCTGTGTCTGCAGTGATTAGCCAAGAGAGGCTGCTCTGCTGTTGCACTCTATAGGCTTCGTGTGATTCTGGGTGAGCCTGCACAGCCTCTGGGTGACTCTGGGTGAGTCTGTGTCTGCAGTTGTCAGTCACGAGGGGCTGTTCTGCTGTTGCACTCTATAGGCTCTGTGTGATTCTGGGTGAGTCTGTGTCTGTAGTGGTCAGCCAAGAGGGGCTGCTCTGCTTTTGCACTCTATAGGTTTTGTGTGATTCTGGGTGAGTCTGCATAGGCTCCGTATGATTCTGGGTGAGTCTGTCTGCAGCGGTCAGCCAAGAGGGGCTGCTCTGCTGTTGCACTCTATAGGCTTCGTGTGATTCTGGGTAAGTCTGTGTCTGCACTCTATAGGCTCTGTGTGATTCTGGGTGAGTCTGTGTCTGCAGTGGTCAGGCAAGTGGAGCTGCTCTGCTGTTGAACACTATAGGCTTCGTGTGATTCTGGGTAAGTCTGTGTCTGCACTCTATAGGCTCTGTGTGATTCTGGGTGAGCCTCCATAGGCTCTGTGTGACTCTGGGTGAGTTTGTGTCTGCAGTGGTCAGCCACGAGGGGCTGTTCTGCTGTTGCACTCTATAGGCTTCCTGTGATTCTGGGTAAGTCTGTGTCTGCACTCTTTGGGCTCTGTGTGATTCTGGGCGAGATTGTGTCTGCAGTGGTCAGCCAAGAGGGGCTGCTCTGCTGTTGCACTCTATAGGCTTCGTGTGATTCTGGGTAAGTCTGTGTCTGCACTGTATAGGCTCTGTGTGATTCTGGGTGGGTCTGTGTCTGCAGTGGTCAGCCAAGAGGGGCTGCTCTGCTTTTGCACTCTATAGGTTTCGTGTGATTCTGGGTAAGTCTGTGTCTGCACTCTATAGGATCTGTGTGATTCTGGGCGAGTCTGTGTCTGCAGTAAGTAAGCCAAGAGGGGCTGCTCTACTGTTGCACTCTATAGGCTTCGTGTGATTCTAGGTAAGTCTGTGTCTGCACTCTATAGGCTCTGTGTGATTCTGGGTGAGTCTGTGTCTGCAGTGGTCAGCCACGAGGGGCTGCTCTGCTTTTGCACTCTATAGGTTTCGTGTGATTCTGGGTAAGTCTGTGTCTGCACTCTATAGGCTCTGTGTGATTCTGGGCGAGTCTGTGTCTGCAGTGATTAGCCAAGAGAGGCTGCTCTGCTGTTGCACTCTATAGGCTTCGTGTGATTCTGAGTAAGTCTGTGTCTGCACTCTATAGGCTCTGTGTGATTCTGGGTGAGTCTGTGTCTGCAGTGGTTAGCCAAGAGAGGCTGCTCTGCTGTTGCACTCTATAGGCTTCGTGTGATTCTGGGTGAGCCTGCATAGCCTCTGTGTGACTCTGGGTGAGTCTGTGTCTGCAGTGGTCAGCCACGAGGGGCTGTTCTGCTGTTGCACTCTATAGGCTTCGTGTGAATCTGGGTAAGTCTGTCTCTGCACTCTGTGTGATTCTGGGTGAGTCTGTGTCTGTAGTGGTCAGCCAAGAGGGGTTACTCTGCTGTTGCACTCTATAGGCTTCGTGTGATTCTGGGTAAGTCTGTGTCTGCACTCTAAAGGCTCTGTGTGATTCTGGGCGAGCCTCCATAGGCTCTGTGTGACTCTGGGTGAGTTTGTGTCTGAAGTGGTCAGCCACGAGTGGCTGTTCTGCTGTTGCACTCTATAGGCTTCGTGTGATTCTGGGTAAGTCTGTGTCTGCACTCTATAGGCTCTGTGTGATTCTGGGTGAGTCTGTGTCTGCAGTGGTTAGCCAAGAGAGGCTGCTCTGCTGTTGCACTCTATAGGCTTCGTGTGATTCTGGGTGAGCCTGCACAGCCTCTGTGTGACTCTGGGTGAGTCTGTATCTGCAGTGGTCAGCCACGAGGGGCTGTTCTGCTGTTGCACTCTATAGGCTTCGTGTGATTCTGGGTAAGTCTGTGTCTGCACTCTATAGTCTCTGTGTGATTCTGGGCGAGTCTGTGTCTGCAGTAAGTCAGCCAAGAGGGGCTGCTCTGCTGTTGCACTCTATAGGCTTCGTGTGATTCTGGGTAAGTCTGTGTCTGCACTCTAAAGGCTCTGTGTGATTCTGGGTGAGTCTGTGTCTGCAGTGGTTAGCCAAGAGGGGCTGCTGTGCTGTTGCACTCTATAGGCTTCGTGTGATTCTGGGTAAGTCTGTGTCTGCACTCTATAGGCTCTGTGTGATTCTGGGCGAGCCTCCATAGGCTCTGTGTGACTCTGGGTGAGTTTGTGTCTGAAGTGGTCATCCACGAGTGGCTGTTCTGCTGTTGCACTCTCTAGGCTTCCTGTGATTCTGGGTAAGTCTGTGTCTGCACTCTTTAGGCTCTGGGTGATTCTGGGCGAGATTGTGTCTGCAGTGGTCAGCCAAGAGGGGTTGCTCTGCTCTTGCACTCTATAGGCTTCGTGTGATTCTGGGCGAGTCTGTGTCTGCAGTAAGTCAGCCAAGAGGGGCTGCTCTGCTGTTGCACTCTATAGGCTTCGTGTGATTCTGGGTAAGTCTGTGTCTGCACTCTATAGGCTCTGTGTGATTCTGGGTGGGTCTGTGTCTGCAGTGGTCAGCCAAGAGGGGCTGCTCTGCTTTTGCACTCTATAGGTTTCGTGTGATTCTGGGTAAGTCTGTGTCTGCACTCTATAGGCTCTGTGCAATTCTGGGTGATCCTGCATAGGCTCCGTGTGATTCTGGGTGAGACTGTCTGCAGTGGTCAGCCAAGAGGGGTTGCTCTGCTGTTGCACTCTATAGGCTTCGTGTGATTCTGGGTAAGTCTGTGTCTGCACTCTATTGGCTTCGTGTGATTCTGGGTGAGCCTGCATAGCCTCTGTGTGACTCTGGGTGAGTCTGTGTCTGCAGTGGTCACCCCCGAGGGGTTGTTCTGCTGTTGCACTCTATAGGCTCTGTGTGATTCTGGGTGAGTCTGTGTCTGTAGTGGTCAGCCAAGAGGGGCTGCTCTGCTTTTGCACTCTATAGGCTCTGTGTGATTCTGGGCGAGCCTCCATAGGCTCTGTGTGACTCTGGGTGAGTTTGTGTCTGAAGTGGTCAGCCACAAGTGGCTGTTCTGCTGTTGCACTCTATAGGCTTCGTGTGATTCTGGGTAAGTCTGTGTCTGCACTCTATAGGCTCTGTGTGATTCTGGGTGAGTCTGTGTCTGCAGTGGTTAGCCAAGAGAGGCTGCTCTGCTGTTGCACTCTATAGGCTTCGTGTGATTCTGGGTGAGCCTGCACAGCCTCTGTGTGACTCTGGGTGAGTCTGTATCTGCAGTGGTCAGCCACGAGGGGCTGTTCTGCTGTTGCACTCTATAGGCTTCGTGTGATTCTGGGTAAGTCTGTGTCTGCACTCTATAGTCTCTGTGTGATTCTGGGCGAGTCTGTGTCTGCAGTAAGTCAGCCAAGAGGGGCTGCTCTGCTGTTGCACTCTATAGGCTTCGTGTGATTCTGGGTAAGTCTGTGTCTGCACTCTAAAGGCTCTGTGTTATTCTGGGTGAGTCTGTGTCTGCAGTGGTTAGCCAAGAGGGGCTGCTGTGCTGTTGCACTCTATAGGCTTCGTGTGATTCTGGGTAAGTCTGTGTCTGCACTCTATAGGCTCTGTGTGATTCTGGGCGAGCCTCCATAGGCTCTGTGTGACTCTGGGTGAGTTTGTGTCTGAAGTGGTCATCCACGAGTGGCTGTTCTGCTGTTGCACTCTCTAGGCTTCCTGTGATTCTGGGTAAGTCTGTGTCTGCACTCTTTAGGCTCTGGGTGATTCTGGGCGAGATTGTGTCTGCAGTGGTCAGCCAAGAGGGGTTGCTCTGCTCTTGCACTCTATAGGCTTCGTGTGATTCTGGGCGAGTCTGTGTCTGCAGTAAGTCAGCCAAGAGGGGCTGCTCTGCTGTTGCACTCTATAGGCTTCGTGTGATTCTGGGTAAGTCTGTGTCTGCACTCTATAGGCTCTGTGTGATTCTGGGTGGGTCTGTGTCTGCAGTGGTCAGCCAAGAGGGGCTGCTCTGCTTTTGCACTCTATAGGTTTCGTGTGATTCTGGGTAAGTCTGTGTCTGCACTCTATAGGCTCTGTGCAATTCTGGGTGATCCTGCATAGGCTCCGTGTGATTCTGGGTGAGACTGTCTGCAGTGGTCAGCCAAGAGGGGTTGCTCTGCTGTTGCACTCTATAGGCTTCGTGTGATTCTGGGTAAGTCTGTGTCTGCACTCTATTGGCTTCGTGTGATTCTGGGTGAGCCTGCATAGCCTCTGTGTGACTCTGGGTGAGTCTGTGTCTGCAGTGGTCACCCCCGAGGGGTTGTTCTGCTGTTGCACTCTATAGGCTCTGTGTGATTCTGGGTGAGTCTGTGTCTGTAGTGGTCAGCCAAGAGGGGCTGCTCTGCTTTTGCACTCTATAGGCTCTGTGTGATTCTGGGCGAGCCTCCATAGGCTCTGTGTGACTCTGGGTGAGTTTGTGTCTGAAGTGGTCAGCCACAAGTGGCTGTTCTGCTGTTGCACTCTATAGGCTTCGTGTGATTCTGGGTAAGTCTGTGTCTGCACTCTATAGGCTCTGTGTGATTCTGGGTGAGTCTGTGTCTGCAGTGGTTAGCCAAGAGAGGCTGCTCTGCTGTTGCACTCTATAGGCTTCGTGTGATTCTGGGTGAGCCTGCACAGCCTCTGTGTGACTCTGGGTGAGTCTGTATCTGCAGTGGTCAGCCACGAGGGGCTGTTCTGCTGTTGCACTCTATAGGCTTCGTGTGATTCTGGGTAAGTCTGTGTCTGCACTCTATAGTCTCTGTGTGATTCTGGGCGAGTCTGTGTCTGCAGTAAGTCAGCCAAGAGGGGCTGCTCTGCTGTTGCACTCTATAGGCTTCGTGTGATTCTGGGTAAGTCTGTGTCTGCACTCTAAAGGCTCTGTGTTATTCTGGGTGAGTCTGTGTCTGCAGTGGTTAGCCAAGAGGGGCTGCTGTGCTGTTGCACTCTATAGGCTTCGTGTGATTCTGGGTAAGTCTGTGTCTGCACTCTATAGGCTCTGTGTGATTCTGGGCGAGCCTCCATAGGCTCTGTGTGACTCTGGGTGAGTTTGTGTCTGAAGTGGTCATCCACGAGTGGCTGTTCTGCTGTTGCACTCTCTAGGCTTCCTGTGATTCTGGGTAAGTCTGTGTCTGCACTCTTTAGGCTCTGGGTGATTCTGGGCGAGATTGTGTCTGCAGTGGTCAGCCAAGAGGGGTTGCTCTGCTCTTGCACTCTATAGGCTTCGTGTGATTCTGGGCGAGTCTGTGTCTGCAGTAAGTCAGCCAAGAGGGGCTGCTCTGCTGTTGCACTCTATAGGCTTCGTGTGATTCTGGGTAAGTCTGTGTCTGCACTCTATAGGCTCTGTGTGATTCTGGGTGGGTCTGTGTCTGCAGTGGTCAGCCAAGAGGGGCTGCTCTGCTTTTGCACTCTATAGGTTTCGTGTGATTCTGGGTAAGTCTGTGTCTGCACTCTATAGGCTCTGTGCAATTCTGGGTGATCCTGCATAGGCTCCGTGTGATTCTGGGTGAGACTGTCTGCAGTGGTCAGCCAAGAGGGGTTGCTCTGCTGTTGCACTCTATAGGCTTCGTGTGATTCTGGGTAAGTCTGTGTCTGCACTCTATTGGCTTCGTGTGATTCTGGGTGAGCCTGCATAGCCTCTGTGTGACTCTGGGTGAGTCTGTGTCTGCAGTGGTCACCCCCGAGGGGTTGTTCTGCTGTTGCACTCTATAGGCTCTGTGTGATTCTGGGTGAGTCTGTGTCTGTAGTGGTCAGCCAAGAGGGGCTGCTCTGCTTTTGCACTCTATAGGTTTTGTGTGATTCTGGGTGAGTCTGCATAGGCTCCGTATGATTCTGGGTGAGTTTGTCTGCAGCGGTCAGCCAAGAGGGGTTGCTCTGCTGTTGCACTCTATAGGCTTCGTTTGATTCTGGATAAGTCTGTGTCTGCACTCTATTGGCTTCGTGTGATTTTGGGTGAGCCTGAATAGCCTCTGTGTGACTCTGGGTGAGTCTGTGTCTGCAGTGGTCAGCCACGAGGGGCTGTTCTGCTGTTGCACTCTATAGGCTCTGTGTGATTCTGGGTGAGTCTGTGTCTGTAGTGGTCAAGCAAGAGGGGCTGCTCTGCTTTTGCACTCTATAGGTTTTGTGTGATTCTGGGTGAGTCTGCATAGGCTCCGTATGATTCTGGGTGAGTCTGTCTGCAGCGGTCAGCCAAGAGGGGTTGCTCTGCTGTTGCACTCTATAGGCTTCGTGTGATTCTGGGTAAGTCTGTGTCTGCACTCTATTGGCTCTGTGTGATTCTGGGTGAGCCTCCATAGGCTCTGTGTGACTCTGGGTGAGTCTGTATCTGCAGTGGTCAGCCACGAGGGGCTGTTCTGCTGTTGCACTCTATAGGCTTCGTGTGATTCTGGGTAAGTCTGTGTCTGCACTCTAAAGGCTCTGTGTCATTCTGGGTGATCCTGCATAGGCTCCGTGTCATTCTGGGTGAGTCTGTGTCTGCAGCGGTCAGCCAAGAGGGGCTGCTCTGCTGTTGCACTCTATAGGTTTCGTGTGATTCTGGGTAAGTCTGTGTCTGCACTCTATAGGCTCTGTGTGATTCTGGGCGAGCCTCCATAGGCTCTGTGTGACTCTGGGTGAGTTTGTGTCTGAAGTGGTCAGCCACGAGTGGCTGTTCTGCTGTTGCACTCTCTAGGCTTCCTGTGATTCTGGGTAAGTCTGTGTCTGCACTCTTTAGGTTCTGTGTGATTCTGGGCGAGATTGTGTCTGCAGTGGTCAGCCAAGAGGGGTTGCTCTGCTCTTGCACTCTATAGGCTTCGTGTGATTCTGGGCGAGTCTGTGTCTGCAGTATGTCAGCCAAGAGGGGCTGCTCTGCTGTTGCACTCTATAGGCTTCGTGTGATTCTGGGTAAGTCTGTGTCTGCACTCTATAGGCTCTGTGTGATTCTGGGTGAGTCTGTGTCTGCAGTGGTCAGCCACGAGGGGCTGCTCTGCTTTTGCACTCTATAGGCTCCGTGTGATTCTGGGTGAGACTGTCTGCAGCGGTCAGCCAAGAGGGGTTGCTCTGCTGTTGCACTCTATAGGCTTCGTGTGATTCTGGGTAAGTCTGTGTCTGCACTCTATTGGCTCTGTGTGATTCTGGGTGAGCCTCCATAGGCTCTGTGTGACTCTGGGTGAGTCTGTATCTGCAGTGGTCAGCCACGAGGGGCTGTTCTGCTGTTGCACTCTATAGGCTTCGTGTGATTCTGGGTAAGTCTGTGTCTGCACTCTATAGGCTCTGTGTGATTCAGGGCGAGTCTGTGTCTGCAGTAAGTCAGCCAAGAGGGGCTGCTCTGCTGTTGCACTCTATAGGCTTCGTGTGATTCTGGGTAAGTCTGTGTCTGCACTCTATAGTCTCTGTGTGATTCTGGGTGAGTCTGAGTCTGCAGTGATTAGCCAAGAGAGGCTGCTCTGCTGTTGCACTCTATAGGCTTCGTGTGATTCTGGGTAAGTCTGTGTCTGCACTCTATAGGCTCTGTGTGATTCTGGGTGAGTCTGTGTCTGCAGTGGTTAGCCAAGAGAGGCTGCTCTGCTGTTGCACTCTATAGGCTTCGTGTGATTCTGGGTGAGCCTGCACAGCCTCTGTGTGACTCTGGGTGAGTCTGTATCTGCAGTGGTCAGCCACGAGGGGCTGTTCTGCTGTTGCACTCTATAGGCTTCGTGTGATTCTGGGTAAGTCTGTGTCTGCACTCTATAGTCTCTGTGTGATTCTGGGCGAGTCTGTGTCTGCAGTAAGTCAGCCAAGAGGGGCTGCTCTGCTGTTGCACTCTATAGGCTTCGTGTGATTCTGGGTAAGTCTGTGTCTGCACTCTATAGTCTCTGTGTGATTCTGGGTGAGTCTGTGTCTGCAGTGATTAGCCAAGAGAGGCTGCTCTGCTGTTGCACTCTATAGGCTTCGTGTGATTCTGGGTAAGTCTGTGTCTGCACTCTATAGGCTCTGTGTGATTCTGGGTGAGTCTGTGTCTGCAGTGGTTAGCCAAGAGAGGCTGCTCTGCTGTTGCACTCTATAGGCTTCGTGTGATTCTGGGTGAGCCTGCACAGCCTCTGTGTGACTCTGGGTGAGTCTGTGTCTGCAGTTGTCAGTCACGAGGGGCTGTTCTGCTGTTGCACTCTATAGGCTCTGTGTGATTCTGGGTGAGTCTGTGTCTGTAGTGGTCAGCCAAGAGGGGCTGCTCTGCTTTTGCACTCTATAGGTTTTGTGTGATTCTGGGTGAGTCTGCATAGGCTCCGTATGATTCTGGGTGAGTCTGTCTGCAGCGGTCAGCCAAGAAGGGTTGCTCTGCTGTTGCACTCTATAGGCTTCGTGTGATTCTGGGTAAGTCTGTGTCTGCACTCTATAGGCTCTGTGTGATTCTGGGTGAGTCTGTGTCTGCAGTGGTCAGCCACGAGGGGCTGCTCTGCTTTTGCACTCTATAGGTTTCGTGTGATTCTGGGTTAGTCTGTGTCTCCACTCTATAGGCTCTGTGTGATTCTGGGTGAGTCTGTGTCTGCAGTGGTCTGCCAAGTGAGGCTGCTCTGCTGTTGCACTCAATTGGCTTCGTGTGATTCTGGGTAAGTCTATGTCTGCACTCTATTGGCTCTGTGCAATTCTGGGTGATCCTGCATAGGCTCCGTGTGATTCTGGGTGAGACTGTCTGCAGCGGTCAGCCAAGAGGGGTTGCTCTGCTGTTGCACTCTATAGGCTTCGTGTGATTCTGGGTAAGTCTGTGTCTGCACTCTATAGGCTCTGTGTGATTCTGGGCGAGTCTGTGTCTGCAGTAAGTCAGCCAAGAGGGGCTGCTCTGCTGTTGCACTCTATAGGCTTCGTGTGATTCTGGGTAAGTCTGTGTCTGCACTCTATAGTCTCTGTGTGATTCTGGGTGAGTCTGTGTCTGCAGTGATTAGCCAAGAGAGGCTGCTCTGCTGTTGTACTCAATAGGCTTCGTGTGATTCTGGGTAAGTCTGTGTCTGCACTCTATAGGCTCTGTGTGATTCTGGGTGAGTCTGTGTCTGCAGTGGTTAGCCAAGAGAGGCTGCTCTGCTGTTGCACTCTATAGGCTTCGTGTGATTCTGGGTGAGCCTGCATAGCCTCTGTGTGACTCTGGGTGAGTCTGTGTCTGCAGTGGTCAGCCACGAGGGGCTGTTCTGCTGTTGCACTCTATAGGCTCTGTGTGATTCTGGGTGAGTCTGTGTCTGTAGTGGTCAGCCAAGAGGGGCTGCTCTGCTTTTGCACTCTATAGGCTTCGTGTGATTCTGGGTAAGTCTGTGTCTGCACTCTATTGGCTCTGTGTGATTCTGGGTGAGCCTCCATAGGCTCTGTGTGACTCTGGATGAGTCTGTATCTGCAGTGGTCAGCCACGAGGGGCTGTTCTGCTGTTGCACTCTATAGGCTTCGTGTGATTCTGGGTAAGTCTGTGTCTGCACTCTATAGGCTCTGTGTGATTCTGGGCGAGTCTGTGTTTGCAGTAAGTCAGCCAAGAGGGGCTGCTCTGCTGTTGCACTCTATAGGCTCTGTGTTATTCTGGGTAACTCTGTGTCTGCACTCTATATGCTCTGTGTGATTCTGGATGAGGCTGCATAGGCTCTGTGTGACTCTGAGTGAGTCTGTGTCTGCAGTGGTCAGGCAAGTGGGGCTGCTCTGCTGTTGAACACTATAGGCTTCGTGTGATTCTAGGTAAGTCTGTGTCTGCACTCTATAGGCTCTGTGTGATTCTGGGTGAGCCTCCATAGGCTCTGTGTGACTCTGGGTGAGTCTGTATCTGCAGTGGTCAGCCACGAGGGGCTGTTCTGCTGTTGCACTCCTGTGATTCTGGGTAAGTCTGTGTCTGCACTCTTTGGGCTCTGTGTGATTCTGGGCGAGATTGTGTCTGCAGTGGTCAGCCAAGTGAGGCTGCTCTGCTGTTGCACTCAATAGGCTTCGTGTGATTCTGGGTAAGTCTGTGTCTGCACTCTATAGGCTCTGTGTGATTCTGGTTGAGTCTTTGTCTGCAGTGGTTAGCCAAGAGAGGCTGCTCTGCTGTTGCACTCTATAGGCTTCGTGTGATTCTGGGTAATTCTGTGTCTGCACTCTATATGCTCTGTGTGATTCTGGGTGAGGCTGCATAGGCTCTGTGTGACTCTGGGTGAGTCTGTGTCTGCAGTGGTCAGGCAAGTGGAGCTGCTCTGCTGTTGAACACTATAGGCTTCGTGTGATTCTGGGTAAGTCTGTGTCTGCACTCTATAGGCTCTGTGTGATGAGCCTCCATAGGCTCTGTGTGACTCTGGGTGAGTTTGTGTCTGCAGTGGTCAGCCACGGGGGGCTGTTTTGCTGTTGCACTCTATAGGCTTCCTGTGATTCTGGGTAAGTCTGTGTCTGCACTCTTTGGGCTCTGTGTGATTCTGGGCGAGATTGTGTCTGCAGTGGTCAGCCAAGAGGGGTTGGTCTGCTGTTGCACTCTATAGGCTTCGTGTGATTCTGGGTAAGTCTGTGTCTGCACTCTATAGGCTCTGTGTGATTCTGGGTGAGTCTGTGTCTGCAGTGGTCAGCCACGAGGGGCTGCTCTGCTTTTGCACTCTATAGGTTTCGTGTAATTCTGGGTAAGTCTGTGTCTCCACTCTATAGGCTCTGTGTGATTCTGGGTGAGTCTGTGTCTGCAGTGGTCAGCCAAGTGAGGCTGCTCTGCTGTTGTACTCTATAGGCTTCGTGTGATTCTGGGTAAGTCTGTGTCTGCACTCTATATGCTCTGTGTGATTCTGGGTAAGCCTGCATAGGCTCTGTGTGACTCTGGGTGAGTCTGTTTCTGCAGTGGTCAGCCACGAGGGGCTGTTCTGCTGTTGCACTCTATAGGCTTCGTGTGAATCTGGGTAAGACTGTGTCTGCACTCTATTGGCTCTGTGTGATTCTGGGTGAGCCTACATAGGCTCTGTGTGACTCTGGGTGAGTCTGTATCTGCAGTGGTCAGCCACGAGGGGCTGTTCTGCTGTTGCACTCCTGTGATTCTGGGTAAGTCTGTGTCTGCACTCTTTAGGCTCTCTGTGATTCTGGGCGAGATTGTGTCTGCAGTGGTCAGCCAAGAGGGGTTGCTCTGCTGTTGCACTCTATAGGCTTCGTGTGATTCTGGGTAAGTCTGTGTCTGCACTCTATAGGCTCTGTGTGATTCTGGGCGAGTTTGTGTCTGCAGTAAGTCAGCTAAGAGGGGCTGCTCTGCTGTTGCACTCTATAGGCTTCGTCTGATTCTGGATAAGTCTGTGTCAGCCAAGTGAGGCTGCTTTGATGTTGCACTCAATAGGCTTCGTGTGATTCTGGGTAAGTCTGTGTCTGCACTCTATAGGCTCTGTGTGACTCTGGGTGAGTCTGTGTCTGCAGTGTGCAATCACACAGAGTCACCCCGAGGCTTCGTGTGATTTTGGGTAAGTCTGTGTCTGCACTCTATAGGCTCTGTGTGATTCTGGGTGAGTCTGTGTCTGCAGTGGTCAGCCACGAGGGGCTGCTCTGCTTTTGCACTCTATAGGTTTCGTGTGATTCTGGGTAAGTCTGTGTCTCCACTCTATAGGCTCTGTGTGATTCTGGGTGAGTCTGTGTCTGCAGTGGTCAGCCAAGTGAGGCTGCTCTGCTGTTGCACTCTATAGGCTTCGTGTGATTCTGGGTAAGTCTGTGTCTGCACTCTATATGCTCTGTGTGATTCTGGGTGAGCCTGCATAGGCTCTGTGTGACTCTGGGTGAGTCTGTTTCTGCAGTGGTCAGCCACGAGGGGCTGTTCTGCTGTTGCACTCTATAGGCTTCGTGTGAATCTGGGTAAGACTGTGTCTGCACTCTATTGGCTCTGTGTGATTCTGGGTGAGCCTACATAGGCTCTGTGTGACTCTGGGTGAGTCTGTATCTGCAGTGGTCAGCCACGAGGGGCTGTTCTGCTGTTGCACTCCTGTGATTCTGGGTAAGTCTGTGTCTGCACTCTTTAGGCTCTCTGTGATTCTGGGCGAGATTGTGTCTGCAGTGGTCAGCCAAGAGGGGTTGCTCTGCTGTTGCACTCTATAGGCTTCGTGTGATTCTGGGTAAGTCTGTGTCTGCACTCTATAGGCTCTGTGTGATTCTGGGCGAGTTTGTGTCTGCAGTAAGTCAGCTAAGAGGGGCTGCTCTGCTGTTGCACTCTATAGGCTTCGTCTGATTCTGGATAAGTCTGTGTCAGCCAAGTGAGGCTGCTTTGATGTTGCACTCAATAGGCTTCGTGTGATTCTGGGTAAGTCTGTGTCTGCACTCTATAGGCTCTGTGTGACTCTGGGTGAGTCTGTGTCTTCAGTGTGCAATCACACAGAGTCACCCCGAGGCTTCGTGTGATTTTGGGTAAGTCTGTGTCTGCACTCCATAGGCTCTGTGTGATTCTGGGTGAGTCTGTGTCTGCAGTGGTCAGCCAAGTGAGGCTGCTCTGCTGTTGCACTCAATAGGCTTCGTGTGATTCTGGGTAAGTCTGTGTCTGCACTCTATAGGCTCTGTGTGATTCTGGGTGAGCCTGCATAGGCTCTGTGTGATTCTGGGTGAGTCTGTATCCGCAGTGGTCAGCCACGAGGGGCTGTTCTGCTGTTGCACTCTATAGGCTTCCTGTGATTCTGGGTAAGTCTGTGTCTGCACTCTTTAGGCTCTCTGTGATTCTGGGCGAGATTGTGTCTGCAGTGGTCAGCCAAGTGAGGCTGCTCTGCTGTTGCACTCAATAGGCTTCGTGTGATTCTGGGTAAGTCTGTGTCTGCACTCTATAGGCTCTGTGTGATTCTGGTTGAGTCTTTGTCTGCAGTGGTTAGCCAAGAGAGGCTGCTCTGCTGTTGCACTCTATAGGCTTCGTGTGATTCTGGGTAATTCTGTGTCTGCACTCTATATGCTCTGTGTGATTCTGGGTGAGGCTGCATAGGCTCTGTGTGACTCTGGGTGAGTCTGTGTCTGCAGTGGTCAGGCAAGTGGAGCTGCTCTGCTGTTGAACACTATAGGCTTCGTGTGATTCTGGGTAAGTCTGTGTCTGCACTCTATAGGCTCTGTGTGATTCTGGGTGAGCCTCCATAGGCTCTGTGTGACTCTGGGTGAGTTTGTGTCTGCAGTGGTCAGCCACGAGGGGCTGTTTTGCTGTTGCACTCTATAGGCTTCCTGTGATTCTGGGTAAGTCTGTGTCTGCACTCTTTAGGCTCTCTGTGATTCTGGGCGAGATTGTGTCTGCAGTGGTCAGCCAAGAGGGGTTGCTCTGCTGTTGCACTCTATAGGCTTCGTGTGATTCTGGGTAAGTCTGTGTCTGCACTCTATAGGCTCTGTGTGATTCTGGGCGAGTTTGTGTCTGCAGTAAGTCAGCTAAGAGGGGCTGCTCTGCTGTTGCACTCTATAGGCTTCGTCTGATTCTGGATAAGTCTGTGTCAGCCAAGTGAGGCTGCTTTGATGTTGCACTCAATAGGCTTCGTGTGATTCTGGGTAAGTCTGTGTCTGCACTCTATAGGCTCTGTGTGACTCTGGGTGAGTCTGTGTCTGCAGTGTGCAATCACACAGAGTCACCCCGAGGCTTCGTGTGATTTTGGGTAAGTCTGTGTCTGCACTCCATAGGCTCTGTGTGATTCTGGGTGAGTCTGTGTCTGCAGTGGTCAGCCAAGTGAGGCTGCTCTGCTGTTGCACTCAATAGGCTTCGTGTGATTCTGGGTAAGTCTGTGTCTGCACTCTATAGGCTCTGTGTGATTCTGGGTGAGCCTGCATAGGCTCTGTGTGATTCTGGGTGAGTCTGTATCCGCAGTGGTCAGCCACGAGGGGCTGTTCTGCTGTTGCACTCTATAGGCTTCCTGTGATTCTGGGTAAGTCTGTGTCTGCACTCTTTAGGCTCTCTGTGATTCTGGGCGAGATTGTGTCTGCAGTGGTCAGCCAAGTGAGGCTGCTCTGCTGTTGCACTCAATAGGCTTCGTGTGATTCTGGGTAAGTCTGTGTCTGCACTCTATAGGCTCTGTGTGATTCTGGTTGAGTCTTTGTCTGCAGTGGTTAGCCAAGAGAGGCTGCTCTGCTGTTGCACTCTATAGGCTTCGTGTGATTCTGGGTAATTCTGTGTCTGCACTCTATATGCTCTGTGTGATTCTGGGTGAGGCTGCATAGGCTCTGTGTGACTCTGGGTGAGTCTGTGTCTGCAGTGGTCAGGCAAGTGGAGCTGCTCTGCTGTTGAACACTATAGGCTTCGTGTGCTTCTGGGTAAGTCTGTGTCTGCACTCTATAGGCTCTGTGTGATTCTGGGTGAGCCTCCATAGGCTCTGTGTGACTCTGGGTGAGTTTGTGTCTGCAGTGGTCAGCCACGAGGGGCTGTTTTGCTGTTGCACTCTATAGGCTTCCTGTGATTCTGGGTAAGTCTGTGTCTGCACTCTTTGGGCTCTGTGTGATTCTGGGCGAGATTGTGTCTGCAGTGGTCAGCCAAGAGGGGTTGCTCTGCTGTTGCACTCTATAGGCTTCGTGTGATTCTGGGTAAGTCTGTGTCTGCACTCTATAGGCTCTGTGTGATTCTGGGCGAGTCTGTGTCTGCAGTAAGTCAGCCAAGAGGGGCTGCTCTGCTGTTGCACTCTATAGGCTTCGTGTGATTCTGGGTAAGTCTGTGTCTGCACTCTATAGGCTCTGTGTGATTCTGGGTGAGTCTGTGTCTGCAGTGGTCAGCCACGAGGGGCTGCTCTGCTTTTGCACTCTATAGGTTTCGTGTGATTCTGGGTAAGTCTGTGTCTCCACTCTATAGGCTCTGTGTGATTCTGGGTGAGTCTGTGTCTGCAGTGGTCAGCCAAGTGAGGCTGCTCTGCTGTTGCACTCTATAGGCTTCGTGTGATTCTGGGTAAGTCTGTGTCTGCACTCTATATGCTCTGTGTGATTCTGGGTGAGCCTGCATAGGCTCTGTTTGACTCTGGGTGAGTCTGTTTCTGCAGTGGTCAGCCACGAGGGGCTGTTCTGCTGTTGCACTCTATAGGCTTCGTGTGAATCTGGGTAAGACTGTGTCTGCACTCTATTGGCTCTGTGTGATTCTGGGTGAGCCTACATAGGCTCTGTGTGACTCTGGGTGAGTCTGTATCTGCAGTGGTCAGCCACGAGGGGCTGTTCTGCTGTTGCACTCCTGTGATTCTGGGTAAGTCTGTGTCTGCACTCTTTAGGCTCTCTGTGATTCTGGGCGAGATTGTGTCTGCAGTGGTCAGCCAAGAGGTGTTGCTCTGCTGTTCCACTCTTTAGGCTCTGTGTGATTCTGGGTGAGACTGTCTGCAGCGGTCAGCCAAGAGGGGCTGCTCTGCTGTTGCACTCTATAGGCTTCGTGTGATTCTAGGTAAGTCTGTGTCTGCACTCTATAGGCTCTGTGTGATTCTGGGTGAGCCTACATAGGCTCTGTGTGACTCTGGGTGAGTCTGTATCTGCAGTGGTCAGCCACGAGGGGCTGTTCTGCTGTTGCACTCCTGTGATTCTGGGTAAGTCTGTGTCTGCACTCTTTAGGCTCTGTGTGATTCTGGGTGAGACTGTCTGCAGTGGTCAGCCAAGAGGGGTTGCTCTGCTGTTGCAGAGAGTATCATCATCATGTAGCCATATATGTGTTTATTTGGGGTACCAGGGGCCATCTGGCATTCAGCCGGTTGGTCCTAGGTCTCAGCTCGTGTGGAGGACCTTGTTCAAAGACAGGCTATCCTCCCTGTCGTTTGCGATAGGGAGCGGTCAGTTCAATCCAGCCCCAGCGGCAGTTTATTTCCTGGGGTAAAATTTTAAAAAACCCTCCACAACTTCAATCTTAAAAAAAGCTCAAAATCATAAAAAAGGTCAACAACTTTGGTCGGCCTTCACAGCCCTTCACTCCATCAAATCTGGCCCTCTTTGAAAAAAGTTTGGACCCCACTGCGAAACAAAAGGGAGGAATTGCATGGTGGGAGATTTCAGCCTTCAGCATTTGGAGGCTGGGCTTCATATTTGCATAAATAGACATGAAGATCACTGAACTCTGCACATGTAGACACCTAGAAACCCAAAGTTCAATGCATGATCAGATAGTAGCAACATTCCGTGTCATATTTAGCTGCCTGCATAGAGGCCTGAGATTTATAGATCCGCTACCAGTTCAAGCACTTCCTACCACTGTTTTACAGAACCATGAGAGAAGGTTTGCCTTAAAATGTAGTGAGAAGTGATTTAGGAACTAACAAACCATTTCAGGTATTTGTTTTTCTTTTTGTCACTAATTTGCCTCCATTAAATCTTTAATTAGGACCATAAGGTGCTACCAGGCTGTGGGTCCATCTAGCTAAGCATCGTCTACACTGACTTGATGGCAGCTCTGCAGGGTTCTGGCCCAGAGGTCTTCTTCCCCAGTTCTGCTTGGAGATGCCAGGACTGAACATGGGACATTCTGCATGCAACGTAGATGCTCCACAAACTCTTTTCCTACTGTACTAGCTCTGGTATGAGAGGCACTGACTGGCAGAGGGGAATGTGAGCTCACAAAGCGCATTGTTTCAGCCATTTCGAACGGATTGATGGTCTTCTAAATGGTTGCAGTATTTGGCTTGGCAAAGGTTTTTTAAAACTACCGGTAGTTCATAAATGGAAAATACTAACCCACACAGGCCCCCTAGTGGGAAATGATGTTACTCTAAATGGCCATGAAAATACCTGTGCACCTTTTCTGTCATTCTTTGAGTGTAATCAAGATTTAGCTGCTGTCTCAAGGCAGGCATTTCCATTTGTGACCGAATCTTCTTTGCAGGAATGTAGCTATTCCTTGTTTGTAAAGATACCCAACCATTAGCCCAAATGACACAAGAATCTCTTGGTTTTGTCATTTGTCTCTCTTCCTCAGTTTCCCACTCTTGTTCCCAAAGTTGTTTTGTAACTTTTTTGCACCCTTTTATCATATGATTCTCTTTAAGTAATGGACAAAATTGTGCATACTTCTGTTATATAAGATAAAGATATATTCATGTATGCACTGTGGTTCAGTTTGCATTTTAGAATTTGCTCTTAATTGATTTCGTAACTTTGCTAGTCCAATTCCCCCTTAACTACACACACAAACCAAATGATTGAATATGTTATATTTTAGAAATAGAAGCAACTCCCTTCTCCTGGCCGCCGCCTCCGACGGCGCCCGCCTGCCAGCGCTGATTGGCCGCCACCAGGGCGACGCCTCCGATTGGACGAACCTTTCTTCTCCGTGAGCTGTCGATCAGCATTGACTTCCTCGTTGAATCGCCCAGAATTCTTTGAGATCCTCAACAAAATACAGAGATAATATTAAAAGCTAGATATTAGAAGATTAGTTCCAAAAGGTTTAGACTTCAAAAGTTTCTAAATACATCTTGGCCAATATGGAATAAAGAAACAGATTTCAACGAAGGAAAGTGAAAAATGTAGACCCTCCCTCTCAGAATAAATTGCTACTTATCTGCAAAGAAAAACCAGCAGCAAACAGTGAGAAAGTCAAGTTTCGCCCATTCTGTGAGCTGCTGTGCGTAGCCCTTTTCACTGTCCGCTTGTAGTTTCCAACCTAATGAGAGAGACAGAAACATTGATATAAACACACCTACGCCCACAAATTCAACCTCCCTCTCTCTCCCCACCAGCCAGGAAAGAAGGGGCGAGCCAAGAAGGCCAAGTTCTGGCAGGTCCGCCCTCCACCCGCGCAAAGCCGCCTCCGCCCTCACCTCGGCGGGCGCTGCGCGAAGCCCACCAGCCTCTCCGGGAACCAGCGAGAGAGGGAGGCAGGCAACGCCCAACTGCCCTGCCCTCCATCCTGCCCTTCGCGCCTCGTCCGCCCCGCACCTCCACGACCGAGCGATTCCGGAGCCTCCGCCCAGAAGCAATTCCCTTCTCCCTTCTCCCGCCTGCCAGGGCGACGCCTCCAATTGGACGAACCTTTCTTCTCCGTGAGCTGTCCATCAGCGCTGACTTCCTCATTGACTTCCACGCGCAGGATGAGGGGAGTTGGGGTTGGAGCGTCCCTGAGGAGACGCCTGGCTGGGAGTTTGGCCTGGCCCAGTCCATGGAGCGTCCCTGGATTGATCCCGGCCAGGCTGGGATCCCGGCCAGGCTGGGATCCCGGATGGTGCCAGGCTGCTGCTGTTGTACAAACCCCTCTTCCGTTTCCTACAGCTGCTTCGCCTCCTCCTCTGGGTCGTGGGGTAGGAAGCTCTGGTCCTGCTCTGGTCCAGATGCCCATAGTACGTGCTTTTTCTTTTTTCTTTTCACTTCCAGGCTGGCCGAGGCGGGGGAGGGCTGCTGCGGGGTCCCCAGGCCTCACGAGCGGTACTGATGATGATGCCCAGCTGCTTCCCGTCTCCCGCAGCCTCCCTGCTGTCAGAATGACCCTTGACAGCTCCCGCCTCCTTTTTCAGCCTGGGCAGAGAGGGCTGGTCCTGCAGCTGTGACTCTGTGCAGCTGTGACTCCGGGTGCTCTGGCTTAGTAGTGTCAAAAGGGAGGACCACAGAAATCACAATGCTATTTCCGATGCCGGAAAAAGTGAGTGTGCGCTCCCTCGCCCTTTGGCCCACTATGCGATCTGCGCTGGAGGAAACGGCCCGCCGCGCAGTAAGATCCCTGGCTTAACACACCACCCAAGAGAAAAAGGAGAAAAGTGGAGAAATCTTTTAGTTCTGTAGCAAGAAAGAATGAGTGCCAGGAGTTTTCTTTCCCCTGCCCTCCTCCATTGCAACACCTTTTCCTTCTTATTATTCATCCGGTGGGTATTTCTTCTTTAGTTCTAAAAAGGTTTGCTGTAGATCTCTTAGGTGAGAGTCCCTGTCTAGCATGTAGATATGTTTGTCGGTCAGTAAGTTTACGGTATAAGGACCGACATGCTTCTAGCTACCATCCCAAACATACCAAACAATCCACTGGCCCTACGTTACAGCCACATCTGTTCCAACTCTACAGACAGAGACTCTCACCTAAGAGATCTACAGCAAACCTTTTTAGAACTAAAATACCCACCGGATGAAGTTAAACAACAGATCAACAGAGCCAGACTGATACCCAGAGAGAACTTGCTGCAAGACAGACCCCAAAAAGGAAATATCAGAACACCACTAGTAATCACATACAGCTCCCAAGTTAAAACAGTACAACGCATCATCAGAGATCTACAACCTCTCCTAGACAATGACAGTTCTCTTTCTCAAGCTCTGGGAGGAAGACCTTTCATCGCCTACAGACAGCCACCCAATCTTAAACAACTCATCACCCACAATAATACTACCGGTACAACCAGACTTAACACGGACACTGGCACCAGAGCCTGCAATAAACCCAGATGCCAACTTTGCTGCCACATACACCCGGACAACACCATTACTGGCCCCAACAACATCAAACATACCATCTCAGGACTATTTAATTGCTCATCGTCTAACATTGTGTATTAGGGTGGGTCATAAAAAACTTTTTTTGAAAATGTTTCCTCCCTTGATCTATGTTTATGTTTATACATATGGTATAAACATAGTTAAATTTCAAATTTGGGACAAATCGGTTAATATTTAGACCCTGCTCTTCTAGGATGCCAGGCTGTTCTTGAAGAGGCCCCTCTTCCTCTTCCTGCAGCCATTCAGGACTTAGTAGATCTGTACAACATGATCTGGGGTCGCCTCCTTGCTTTTGCCTTCTGTGGAGTTCATGTAGGATTGTGTTTAAGGAAAATATGTCTTTCTCTGTTCATGTGCGAGTGAGCAATATCATTCCGATGTCCAGTGCATTGTGTGAGTGTGAAGTTCC
This sequence comes from Darevskia nairensis, assembly GCA_034642065.1. NCBI lineage: Eukaryota > Metazoa > Chordata > Lepidosauria > Squamata > Lacertidae > Darevskia > Darevskia nairensis. Next base: position 21,364 of record JAWWNI010000152.1, on the reverse strand, counting down.
TTGCTGGTTCAGGAAAGCACGTTCTCCTGACCAATCTTACAGGACACAAAATTGGCTAGAAATTGGCTGCTGTTTCCATAATGCTGGGATGGGAGAGTCTCTCTCTCTCTCTCTCTCTCTCTCATTAGCATTTCCTGTACCAGATGTTACAACTGACTGGCAAGAATGTTCCTTAGGTGTGTTATCTTTTCCCTTGAAGTGAATCTTAGAGCCCTGGTGTAATTACCGAGGGAAGTTTTGGGGAACCGTTGGAAGATTCTCATTGGTTCTTTTGAATTCTGTGACGAGATGCTTTGTGTCAATAAAAATAGCCTGAGGCTGGAGTGCGGGAGGAGAATGATGGCACTTACGACTCAGAGCTTTTGCAGGTCAAACTCTTTGTCAGTCTTTATTTCGAACTCATGCAAACTCTGCGCAACGCAGAGTGACGCAACCAAGTGGTGCCCTCTCTGAGGACTCACTGCAAGGGACCGTGTAGAGACGGGACTCCCTTCCCAGCGGCTTCCTAGAAGCCATTCGCTTCCCTCGGTGCTGATTGGACTGACCGTGGAGGGGTCCTCTCAGGCTTAAAGATCTTACCCGCTCTGCAGGAGCTCCAGTGCGCACCAAACTTTCAGGTAAGATCATGGGCGGCCGTCTTTCGAGCTTACAGGTAGCTCATAAGAGGAATTTGTTAATTTTGTTAGCTTCCGCAAGATATACTGGTCAATATGAAGGTTGCTGGTTCAAATTTCTAAAATTTGTCCATGGTTCCCAGAGGGGGGAACAATTGATGTGCAAAAATGGGAGAGGGTCAGGGTAGCCTTACGCAAATCTCCTAACCCATCTGTTAAAGTTTTGCACGTATGGAGATTATGTAGGGATGCCATAGCCAAATTGTCTAAACCTTTAGCCCAGCCTATGGCTGCATCCTCTGATACCCCTAAATTGTTGCCTCCATCGCAACCCCCAGGGCTGTCAGCTCCTAATTCAAGCACGCTGGCTGCTATTCCGTCAGCTCCTTCTCCTTCTCCCCCTCCGCTTCCTACTTTTCCTGTGCCCCAGTCCGTTGAAACCTTAATGCCACCCACCTCTTCTACTGGTTCTACCTCAGAACAGGCACCTCGGACTGCTGTGCAACAATTAGTTACTCAAATTAGGGAGGAAGGAAGCAGCAAGCCAACTGCTGACATTCTGCCTGATGTTGAATTTCTGCCAGTGGCACAGGTTGCTAGCCCAATCCCCATTCTGTCTCTTCCTAGTGAGGAAAAATCAGTTCTCCCAGAAATGTGTGATTTCTCAGTAAATCTTCTGGTCAAAGAGTAGCAGTTTTGTGAAACACTGCCTCCTAATGGCAGTAGCACACTCCAAAATGAGGCTCCAAAATGAGCAGGACGTGCTAGGGATTTTGGCGCCCTAGGCGAGGGGGCGGGCCACGTGACGTCGTTGCGCATGACGTACGGTGCCCTGCCCGCTGGGCGCCCCGCGCCGCTGCGGTTTTCACCGCTGGTTGGGGCGGCGGCGGGGGGCGAGGGGCAGGCTGGTCAGCGCCCCCTCCATTTTGGCACTCTAGGCGACTGCTAATGAGGGGGGCTTACTCAGTCTTCCCCCTGTCAATTCTTTGAAGGAGTTTAAAATCAGTGAGAACAAAGGTTTCAGAAGTTTAAATTTTGATGATTGCAGACTTCCAGCGAAAAGTTTTTTAGATCCTGCACACACTGATTTGTCAATCTCTCTTGATGCAACAAATGGTAGAGATTTGCTTCCTATTTTGAGGGGACAACAGAATCTTAAATTAGCATGCAGTCCAAACAAAGCAAGTGCCCCTGAACTGAAAAGTATTGGGGACCCCTATAGTAGAAATGTGTGACAAAGCAACCACTTGTTTGCAAGACACAGCACTTTATTAAAAAGCTCATTTCCAATTATATTAACTCATAGTATATATTAATACAACTATTCCATACAACATGCAGCATAACAGTCCTGCAGTAAAACGGCAATGAACTGATTAATAACTGTTTATATACATGCTAATAAACCAATTTTGTCCAGTCCTTCTGTCCTCTTTGCGCAACATTGCCTCCCCCATAAGAGCATTTTGCAAACAGGAAGGAGGTCATCCAAAATCTGAGCATCCATTTCAAGCAATCTTCCTACAAAAACCACAGCCCTGAATTTCAGGAAGCAGCAGTCTACAGTTCATTGTGCAGCTACTTCCATGTAAGGGGCCCTGATTTTCCAGTGTCTCTGGCTCGAGTTCCCTTCAATCCAATGGACTGCCCAGAGCGACTTCTCAAATCATGATCTGACACTTCACTTTGTGCCATCTCTTCATCGTATCTAAGGGCAAAGAGAAAGTCATTATTGTCCCATGGGATTCACAGGTGGGCTAAACAATGATCAGAACCAAGTGGTGCCGCTCTTCCGAGACTTTACTACTACAGGTTGTAGATGGAGGAATTGAATGCTTGCCAATTACCTGCCTATTATTATTATTATTCCATCCACAATATCAGGATGGTTCACAGCACAAAAATACATGATAAAAATGAGAATAAAAAACCAACCAACCAATAACCCCCTTCCCCCAACCCCATGCAAATTGAATGCATGTGAAGGAGAACACTTCTGTGTGGGGAAGATATCCTATACTAGTAAATTAAGCCCGTAAAGATTACGGGCGCTAGATAAATAGGGCGCGGGGCGGAGAAGGGCTGCCCTGCTCCCTCCCTCGTGGAGGCGCGGAGGCGGCCGGCTGCAGCGGGAGCGCCTGTGGCGCTTCCCCCGCGCTTAGTGAATTTAGCCCGTTAAAAACGGGCGCTAGATTCCGACGCGAGGGCTGAGAGGGTGCCCGGCCTCCCGCCGATGCAGGCGGCCTGGCTCAGCGCGTCGCGCACACACGCGGTCAATCCCCCACCCACCCCCCAATTCCCACACCTCCACAAACAGTTCGCCTCCCTCTCCCTTGCCCCCACACCCCTCCCCCCACACCGATCTCCCCCACCTCCACACACAGTTTGCCTCTCCCTCCCTCCCCCTTCCCCCCCACCCATTTTGCCCCCCCCACCCATTCCCCCCCAACCTTGACACACAGCTCGCCTCTCTCTCTCCCTGCCACACACACACACACACACACCTCTCTCTCTCTTTCACACACACCTCCCCCCTACACCCACCTCCCCCCCACCTCCACAAATAGCTCGCCTCTCTCTCTCCCTCCTCCCGACCCCCCCTACCCTCCCCGGTCCTCTCCCACGTGCTCCTCCCCGCTTCCCCTTTGCCCTGGCCGGCGGGCGCCGGCAACTGTGGCGGCGGCTGCTCCACCTCGCCACCATTGCGGGCTGGGGAGGGCGCCCCATTGAAGGTTCCCCCCCCCCCGAGAAAAAGAGCGGCGGCAGTGGCAGCGGCAGGTTCCCTGAACGCCGGCCTGCTGGCCGGCTCATCCTCCCTCCGCCGCTACCGCTGAGGGCGGGGCGACGGAGCTGGCGAGCGGGTCTCTGTCCCTGCTTGCCTGGCGGCGTCATGGCGGCGCTTGCAGGCTCCCCCTCGGCCGGTCTTCCTTCTTTGGCCGCGGCGGCGGCCGCCCCCAGCCCCATCAGCCCGCCGGGCTACCGGCCCTTCGAGCCCGAGGCGTTGGGGCTGAGCCCGGGCTGGCGGCTCAGCAGCTACGGGGAGCTGCGTGGCTGAGGCTGCAAAGTCCCTCAGGAGACGCTACTCAGGCTCCTGGAGGGACTCGGCGGGGCGGCAGCCAGGGACGGGACGGAACAGCAGCAAGCCAAGCCCACCGGGAGCCCGTCGGACGCAGCAGGCTGCGAGGGGAGGCGGAGAGCGGCGCCCGGGTGCGCGCGCGCTGCTGCTGCTGGTGGAGGCGGCGATGTTGGTCCCCCTTTGCCGCCACCCGGCTCTCCTCTCCTCCTCTCGGGGTGACCGGCGCCGGCTGCGGGGATGGGCGCTCCTCCTCCTGCGCCGCCTCCTTCGCCTTTAGCCCTGCCTGCTCCTCCCAGGGAAGGAAGAAGCTTCCGTGGAGGGAACGCTTGGCCACCTTGCAGCCAGTCGGCTCGCGGGGCCCCGCCGTGCCCTGCTCCCGGCCCCTGCTTGGAGCGCGCTCCGCCCGATCGGCGGAGCCCGCCAGCCCCCGCCTCGGAGCCGAGCGGCGGGATGGCAGCCTTGGAGGCGGCGGCAGCGGGTGAGCGCAGGCGGACAGGGGCACCCCGGCAGGAAGCCATCCTCCCCATGTCCGTGCGAGGCAGCGGCGCAGGCGCAACTGACAACGCGCGTGCGCTGCCGCTGCCTTCCGGACACGCCCCCTCTCCAATCCCTGCTCCAATCAGTGTGCAAGTGGCGCGCATGCCCACTTGCGAATTACTGTGACACACGGAAAGTGGTACGTACGGACAGAGGCTCTTTATTATACAGTATAGGATAATAAAGAGCCTGTGTCCGTACGTACCACTTTACGTGTGTCACAGGATTTCGCAAGTGGGCATGCGCTCCACTGACAGACGGATTGGAGCGTATGGACCAATAGGCGGCTGGGGGCGTGTCCGCGAGGCAGCGACGGCGCACGCGCGTCGTCAGTTGGCTCATTGCCGCTGCCTCGCACGGAGCTGGGCTCGCAGCCGCCCGCCGGGTCCCCAGAAGAGCGCGCTGCCGGGGTGCCCCTGTCCGCCTGCGCTCACCCGCCTGCGCTCCTGCCGCCTGCGCTCCTGCCGCCTGCGCTCCCTCCGCCGCTTGCCAAAGCGCGGGGGAAGCCGGGGACGTCGCCGCCGCTCTTTCCCTCTGAAGACGGAGGAGGCGGCCACGGCTGCCTGCGCGCTTGAACCCACCTCGCTCGGCTCCTGCTGCTGCTGCTGCCGCCGCGCCTGACGAGAGGAGCAGGAACCGCACCTCAGGCGGAGAAGCGGTGACGGCGGCGGCAGCAGCAGCAGCAGGAGCCGAGCGAGGTGGGTTCAAGCGCGCAGGTCGCTCCGTCCCTTTCTCTCCCTCCGCACCCGCTCAGGCTGGGGTTGGCTCAGCGGGGGTTGCCGGGGCCGGCGGCGACGGCGCTTCCCCTCCCCCTTCGCCCCCGTTACCTCAGGAAGGCCTCCAGCAGCCTCTGGGCAGCCAGCTCCCCGGCGGGGCGTCAAGCGCCATGAAGCGGGGAGGCGCCAGCAGGAGGGCGCCCAAGAACGGGAGCCCCCGCCCGCATGAGCCGTGAGAGCGCCTGGCCCGAGGGCTCCGCGAGTGCCTGGACTGGCTGCGCAGTGAGGCGGGGGGGGGAACGGGGCCCGGCCCTTCCCAGCAGGCTTACTCGGGAGTAAGCCACCCCACCCCGAAGTGATGTGGCGGAGGAGGAGGCGGAATTCGCTTCCGCGTGAGCGCGCGTAGGGTGGGAGTTAACAAGCCCCTTCGTCGGATTTAACGGGAGTTCACGGCTTGCTTCTTGGGGTGGGGGTGGGGAGTTCTTTCGCTTGCAATATGGGGTTCCCGCCACGCATGCACGGCTCGAGGGGGGCAGGAGGGGGGGAGGGGAAAGCGTTAATGGGAAGGAGAGGAGGGTGGGGAGGGGAAGGGTTAATGGGAAGGAGAGGAGGGTGGGGAGGGAAAAGGGTTAATGCGAAGGAGAGGAGGGTGGGGAGGGAAAAGGGTTAATGGGAAGGTGGGGAGGGGAAGGGTTAATGGGAATGAGAGGAGGGTGGGGAGGGAAAAGGGTTAATGGGAAGGAGAGGAGGGTGGGGAGGGGAAGGGTTAATGGGAAGGAGAGGAGGGTGGGGAGGGAAAAGGGTTAATGGGAAGGAGAGGAGGGTGGGGAGGGGAAGGGTTAATGGGAAGGAGAGGAGGGTGGGGAGGGAAAAGGGTTAATGGGAAGGAGAGGAGGGTGGGGAGGGGAAGGGTTAATGGGAAGGAGAGGAGGGTGGGGAGGGAAAAGGGTTAATGGGGGGAAAAGCGTTAATGGGAAGGAGAGGAGGGTGGGGAGGGAAAAGGGTTAATGGGAAGGAGAGGAGGGTGGGGAGGGGAAGGGTTAATGGGAAGGAGAGGAGGGTGGGGAGGGAAAAGGGTTAATGGGAAGGAGAGGAGGGTGGGGAGGGGAAGGGTTAATGGGAAGGAGAGGAGGGTGGGGAGGGAAAAGGGTTAATGGGGGGAAAAGCGTTAATGGGAAGGAGAGGAGGGTGGGGAGGGAAAAGGGTTAATGGGAAGGTGGGGAGGGGAAGGGTTAATGGGAAGGTGGGGAGGGGAAGGGTTAATGGGAATGAGAGGAGGGAGGGAGGAAGAACAGAAAAAGGGACAGAGGGAGGGAGGAACAAACAACAAAACCTAACCTAACCTAAACATTACACCTAAGCATTACAAAAACATCCTTTCCATGATGTACAACTCTCCTTATACAATTTATTAACTTCAACACATATTTTCTAGAGCCCGTTATTTCAACGGGCTTAATTTACTAGTTTTATATATAAAGGTAAAGGTATCCCTGACCATTAGGTCTAGTCGCGGAAGACTCTGGGGTTGCGGCGCTCATCTCACTCTATAGGCCGAGGGAGCCGGTGTTTGTCCGCAGGCAGCTTCCGGGTCATGTGGCCAGCATGATTAAGCCGCTTCTGGAGAACCAGAGCAGCGCACGGAAACGCCGTTTACCTTCCCTATTTATCTACCTGCACTTTGACATGCTCTCGAACTGCTAGGTGGGCAGGAGCTGGGACCGAGCAACGGGAGCTTACCCCGTCATGGGGATTCGAACCGCCGACCTTCTGATCGGCAAGCCCTAGGCTCAGTGGTTTAGACCACAGCGCCACCTGCGTCCCTATTTTATATATATACACACACAATCTCCACTTCTTCTGTGTAGTCTACAGTGATACAAGCCACTACAGTTTAGGAAGAGCTATGCCACCATTATGCTGCTGATTATGTACTTTGGCTCCAATGCGGGACAGAAGATAAGAATAAGAACTTGTTATTTTGAATTTAAAGCTTCATGACAATGTTTACTTCTGTGCATTACTTTTCTGCATTATGCACTTGTCATGGTTTGAAATTGCTCAGAAATGCTTTCTAAGAAGTCATTCCTAAAAGTAGTAAGTAATAATGTGCCATCTGAGTTAACACCAAGACTAGGTTACACTCAGATAGTAGTCAAAAGGCAGCCCTAAAGCATTTACTTGCAGAGGTTCAGACAATTGCTTTATCCATGATTAATACTTAGAAAATCTCATAATCCCCGAGGGCTTCTTTGGGGGGAGATATATTCCATTTACAGCCTGGAATTTCCCCGTTCGGGACAGCAATGTTAAGTGTGTCATTAATAAGATTGTATTTGAGGATACGATCATTGGCAGTACTGGAAGTAAGAGATGGAGAAGCGTTGACCTACAAAGTGTACACAGGAAGGAGAAAAATAGATAGTTCACAGACACCAATTCTTCGACAAACAGAAATGCAATTAATGAAATTATCAACAGCAGCTCAGAGTCATTCCATATCGTTGCCCAATTTTTGATGATTTTTTTACCTCATATCGGGCAATTTTCTTAAAATTTTGAACACTTCTTGAATGATCAGAACTAAGTTTAAATCTAAAATTTTACTTTTTTTTAATCTCATCCCGTTTTTGAGCTATGGGGGTTTGAAATTTTAAAAAACTGACAATTGTGGCCTTTCCAGACTAAACAAAAATCTTAAAAGCTCAGCTCAGAATTGAGATAATGCCAAAGTAAAAAGACCAGTCTCTTCAGAACTTAATGGGCTTTAATTTGATATGGCACGTGATGGATTTACTTTAAATGTTAAAGTTACATAATTAAAAAAATTGTTAAAGTGAGAAAAAAATATTAGGGATTCAAAATTCCAAAAATGTATTATTTCATATTTCTAAGAGCGTCCTGCAAAATGGGGATCTCACTGGGATCACATTTAAATATATATATATTGTACCCTATATGTTGGCCCTATTGGGTTCTATTTAGGACTAGTAAATTAAGCCTGTTAACAAAAACAGGCGCTAGAAAGCTCTCTCTCTCTCTCTCTCACACACACACACACACCTTCTCCCCCACTTCCCAGACCTCCACAAACAGTTTGGCTCTGTCTCCCTCCCTCTCCCTCCCCCTCCCCCACACACAGCGCCGGCCAACCGCCCGCTGCAGGTGGACGGCAGCAGGAGGTCTTGGGGCCACGGCGCTTCGCGCCTGTGGCCCAAGGCGGCAAGGCAGCAGGAGCCGCCGCCGCTGCGCTAATGGGCGCAGCGGAAAGCTGCGCTCCAAAGGCGGGAAGGCTGCAGGAGCCGAGGCAAGGCAGCAGCAGCCGGCGGCGCTTCACTTATGGGCGCAGCGGAAAGCTGCACTCCAGCAAGGGGTCGGCGGGAGGCTGCAGGTGGACGGCAGCAGGAGGTCTGGGGGCCGCGGCGCGGGGAAGCGGGCGGAGGAGAGCAGCGGAGGTGGGGAGGTCCGGCCGGCGTGTCGTCGTCCTGCTCCGGCTGCCGGAGAAACCGTTGGGGCTGGCGAGGCCTCAGGCTGGGCGAAGGAGGAGGCGGCCTGAACGGGAAAGGCGCCGAGGGAGCGCCTCAGCCCCGGGGGAGCCCTTTCCTCGGGGCGAAGTTTTATTTTCAGGAGGCTTTTGGGGGGGGGAGGGAGGGAGGGCCAGCATTTGGGCGCTCCTCTTGCGCTCCAGCGAGCGACTGGCAACAGCGCTGGAGGAGCCGCCAACCCCGGAAAGGCACAGCCCCGCCCTCGTCCGCTCCCGGCCAATCCTAGGCCCGAAGTCTCTGCGTCGGCCAATCCCTGCATCCGTCTCCGACACGCGGACGTGGGGACATTAGGGAATTATTATATAGGATAAATGGGTTTTCCTGGAGTAAAATGTAACTGAATAAACAAGACTTCAAACTATAGTATCTGTTACTTCAGGCATATCTTCAAAAAGTTACTCAATTAAAGGGTATCTGAAAAGCTAGTCAGGCTTTTCTTTTTAAAAAGTGTTCCAAAGCGGTTTCAAAACGAGAACACAAAATACGGAATAAAACAAGAATGAAACCAAACAAATAATACATTGAAAGGGCCATAGAAGGTCCAAGTAGTCAAAGGCCTGGTTATAGAGCAACGTTTTCGCCTGGCGCCTAAGGATAGGTCATGAAATGCCAGGCAAGAGCCTTCCACAAACTCCCACTTCTATCACACTCAGCGCCCGCATGGCCAATGGACAAAAAACGAGGGGAGTTTTAGCTCAGTAACAACGGAGGGCCAAAGGTTCCCTCCCCATTATCTTACAAGGTTTTTCTGCAAGGCAGAGTTGTAGATCTCGGAACGTGCCCCTGATGTTCATGAATCGAGAAGTTTGCCAAGTTTGACCAGGTGCTATGATGCCATAGTTTGGTCACAATAGTTGCCCTGGGTTCCTATCTACGTTGAAGGCCTTGGAGAGCAGCAGCTTGCTAGACTAGATGGACCAACGGCCTGGATTCATTCTAAGACACCTTTTTAAGAGAATTACTCAAAAGCAAAGATTTCCCCATTTAGAGTCGCTTTGCCAGCCATTTTTCTATAGTCTCGAGAAGGGGAATCCTTTAGGCGCCAATGAGCAGGACCCTTTTCCCACACAGGAAACCTGCAACGTCAAGATAACGCTGCTTACCTCAATAAGCCATGGCTTTAGCCTGTCATCAATGATGATATCATATCCGTAACATTCAAAGCAGTGTTTATCATTGTTCATTACAGGCTGAAAGAGTTGAAAATGGACATGAGAGCAGAAATGAACATTGGTACAATTTTACAAGCTACGGAGTATGACTAAGACTCCTGAAATAATTTGCAAGGCATTTCAGTTGCATGCTCCCTATTTTGGTAGGCTGCTGTCAACGTGCTGCTGTCAGCCGTGGGGCGCCCTCAATAAATGGTACAATCAATCATATTGTGGGCTAGAAAAGGGGGTCCCAAAAGTTTGATGGGCTATTGCTTGTTCTTGCCACCAACCCAGCTGCTCACTCCACCCATAAAGGACTCAAAGGAGGGTGTCTGGCATCATCCTGCTTTTAAGAAGCCCCAAAGCTCAAAAGATCCTGTCCAACTCTTGCTTTGCTTTGAAGGGGGTGGTTGCCAGGCTCAAGGATGCAGCTGCCACGTGATCACATTCCTCAACCTGGTGATGAGAACCAAGTATTTTTCAATCGTACAAAAAATTATCTAGTTCTGAGGACATGCTATTCCCCCCGATCAAAATGCTCATGCATTAATGCTGCAGCAATGGGTGACTTCAACTACCCTCACACACATACGCATTCCAGCCTTGGGAAAAAGGTAACATTGATAGAAACCCTAACTGACTGTGACCTTGGACCAACCAGAGGGATGGCAACCCTGGACTTAATCTTAAGTGGCACCCAAGACCAAGTATGCGATGTAAAGGGTTGTTGGACTGAATGGAAGGAGTGACCATAGTACTATTACATTTAATAAACATGTAAGTGCCCACTTGCCAAGAAAATCCAACATAGAATAGAATAGAATAGAATAGATTTTATTGTCATTGCCCCCTTCGGGGACAACGAAATTACTTGGCTGCTCCATCCACCCAGATAGGGCACTCCACGCAAAGACAAAACAACTACAAAAACACTGATTAAAACTATACACACTGATTAAAACCATACAATGATAAAACATAACAGGTAAGATTAGATGACTTCAAAGTCCAGGCTTCCCATTCAAGGCCGCGATCGCTCTGGAGTAGAAGCTGTTCCTAAGACGGCTTGTTCTTGTTGTCATCGTCCTGTATCTCCGTCCCGATGGCAAAAGTTCAAAGAGACGGTGACCAGGATGCGATGGATCTTTCACTATGTCCAGTGCCTTTCTGTGGCACCTCATGGCATAAATCTGCAAGCAGCCAACAATGCTCTCTGCTGCCTTAACAACTCTGCACAACCCCATCCTGTCCTTGGTAGTACAGCTTCCGTACCACACACATAAGCCATAAGTGAGCACGCTCTCAATGGCACAGTGATAGAAGGCAAGGAGCAGCTTTTGTGGAAGACGGTTTTTCCTTAGAACTCTCAGGATGTACAGTCTCTGCTGCGCCTGGAACATTTGAGTTCCAAAGAGGAAACTTTCCCCAAAAAGAGGGAATGGAGAAACTTCCCAAGGGGAAAGGTTTCAGCATATAGAGCCTTTTAGTTCAGGGGTAAAAAGAGGTGACGGGATAGAAGTGTCAGGGGAAAGGGGATAAAGTAAAGTCTTTCTCCCTCATAACACGAAGAACTCATGGAGTTCCAGTGAAGCTAAACTTTGGAAGATTCCTGACAAACAGATTCACAGAAGACAAGGCTGCCAGTGTCTCCTAGCCAATGATCAGAGGCAGTATGGTTCAGAAAACCAGTTTCCGGAAAGTGGAGAATACGGTTGCAATCAGGTCCTACTTGCAGGCTTCCCACGGGGATCTGGCTGGCTACTGTGAGAACAGGATACTGGACTAGACGGGCCACTGGCCTGATCCAGCAGAGATATTTTTATGTTCTTATATATTCCTTATTTGTACACAATTTGCATACTGCCTACTTAATAAACTCTGTGGACTTTTTTTTTAAGGACACTGAAAAGATAAGCACACATATTTACAGCCTCAATATTCAACAGGATGGTTCACAGCACAAAAATACATGATAAAAATGAGAACAAAAAACCAACCAACCAATAACCCCCTTCCTCCAACCCCATGCATAATATGCATTGCATATTGAAAGCATGTGAAGGAGAACACTTCTGTGTGGGGAAGATATTTTATATATAAAGGTAAAGGTACCCCTGACCGTTAGGTCCAGTCGCGGACGACTCTGGGGTTGCAGCGCTCATCTTACTCTATAGGCCGAGGGAGCCGGCGTTTGTCCACAGACAGCTTCCAGGTCATGTGGTCACAGAAACGCCGTTTACCTTTCAGTGACTGCACAATTATCCAGTGAATTTCCTCAAACAGCTTGTTGGTGACCTCTTTCCCACGAGTGCTTTCTAAATACAAGCGCAGATTGCTCACCGTCCATTTACCACCATGGATGTGATTGTAATTATCCTGCAGAGGCAAGCATCAAATCAAAAATTATAGATTTGATATTGGCTGTAAACACACTTGTAACATTTTCCAAACTGTTCTTTGTTGATCTAATAGAGCAGGAGGTTCACAAGCCAGACTCCCAAATAAGTAAGGACAGCAATACTGTGGTGAAAGAATAGATAAAGGGAGCTGTCACAATGGTCTTCAATTAGCTTTTATATGCAGGATAGCTAGTTTGAGAAGCAGAGACATTGGCCCCATCTGCGCTATGCATTTTAAACAGAATTGTACCACTTTAAACAGGTCATTACCCCCCCCCCAATGCAAAAAAAGCCTGGGAAATGTAGTTTGCTAAGGGTTTGAGAGTTGTTAAGAGAACCCTGTTCCCCTCAGAGGTAGAACTCCCAGGGATTAACAGCCCTTACTGTAAGTCCACTAAACCAACAATGGGAAATTTTGTGTGTATTTTACTGTGCAAAAGCGACAAAACCCAAGTTTATACCGGTACCTGAAATGAAAAAAAGGGGGGGCTTCCGGACTAGCCGCTGCTGCAGTCAGGTCGTTAATCGCCAGGCTTGATAGTCGGGCGGTCCACCCGCAGGAGGAAATATAAAGAGGTTTATCAAAGGATAAAGCTCAGGAGGGAAAATCTCCGAGCTCAGGGGCAAAGAGCAGCGCAAGAAGAGGGGTTCTGAGCTGAACTAAATCTTAAAACTAAGGAGTGAACAACCCCTGCGCTTCTGAGTAGCCCAACCTCTGCGGGTAACCTCAAGACGGGGCGCAGCGTTGCGGCTGGATTTTTTTCAAGAAAGCAAAGCCATATTAAAACGAAGCCAGTAGCTTTAAACTAGCAATGAAAGCCATTGGCACAGCTTCGTTAGCACGAGATATTACGGAGCGGCTGTGGATGCGGATATAAAAGAGAACTTGCCGAACCTCGGAAGAGACAATTGCTACAGACAGAGCCGGCGCAGACCAGCTCGGATTATAAAAAGGGATCCAAGTCCACCCGAACCCCCCCCCCCCACCAAGCCAAGTCCGGACGTACCTGTGTCAGCAGGCAAAGGACGAGGCAGGATCAAAAGTACGTGACTGGACGGCCCCAGTGTGAGTGAGTAAAAGCGGGGTGAAGGAGCGACCCACACGGGGCTCTGAATTTGCGTTATTGTCACAGCGGGGGAAGTTTGGAGCTCGGAGGTAGGAGAGGAAGACATTAAGAGACATTAATAGAAGGAAGAGGAGGAGAAGGAGGAGAAGAGGAGAAGAAGAGGGAAAATTAAGAAGGGAGGAGTGATAAAAAGGAAGAATTAGAAGGAGGAAACAAAGAGAGAAAATAAAGAGAGAAAGAGAAAGAAGAGGCTTGAATATGGCGGAGGAAATATGCTGAGTCACTGAAGAAAGGAAGTAAAGATTTGAGCTGAGCTGATAAGGGAGAAGCATACAGTGACACCAAGTGGTGGGAGGTCAGAGGTGCAACCTTAAGAATCTTGATTGCGACACCAAGTGGTGGGAGACTATAAGTGCAGCTTCAAGAATTTTAATATACTGGATTTTCGGGCTTATACTATCTCTCCCTGATTAGGGGATGGAGAGATAAGAGAGGTAAACACCCCCCCTCCCAGATAAGGACAATAAACTCACGCCTCTGTGGGAGGAAAGATACAACGATTACAACTAATAAAAACTAATAAAAAGAGCAATTAAAGACCATAGTAGCTTAGAATATCCTGGGACTCTGCTCTTTCCCTTATTCCCTTCTCCCCCCTGCACTGAAGTGCAGACGGATAATAGAACATTAGAACAATAGAATGAATGGGAAGGCGGAAGGGAAAGAACTGAAAAAAACAAGAAGCCAAACGGCGGCTATATCAACACCCACAAACTCCCAGAAGCGTGCGCCAAATATGGAGGTGGAAAACAGTGAGATTAAGGAATTGATCTTGGGAATGAAAGTAGAACTGAATGAAAAGATAGATTCGATAAATGGGAAATTGGACAAAATGGAAAATAAAATAGAACAAAATTTGAAAATGATTGAGCAAAATTCCAAAGCAATAGTGGATTTAAATAAACAAGTGGAAGAATTAAAAGGAAAGAATTTGGAGATGGAAAAAGGTGCACAGACGCTGACATCTCGGGTGGGTAAACAAGAAGATTTGGTGGAAAGCATCTCGAAGGAATGCAAAGGGAACAAAGAAAACCAAAGAAGGACATGGGAGGAGCTACAAAGATTGAAAGACATACAAGAATCAACATGGGATGCTCTTGCGATGCAAGAACTAAAACAGAATGACCTGACTCTGAGAATCAGAGGGCTTAAAGAAACCCAGGAAGAAGATATAGAAAACATCCTCATCAAAGGATTGGCGGACTGGTTGCAATTAGAAGAAGAGGACATTTCGATATGTGTTGATAGGGCATTTAGGCTGAGACCAAAAGATGACAGAGAAACCAGATGGCCAGGAGATTGTTTATTATTTCTGAACTCTAGAATATTGAGAAACAAAATAATGCAGAGGAAAAGAGTTCAGAAGTTTAAAATAGAAGAAAGAGAAATAGCCATAATGCGAGAGGTCCCTCCAAGACTTTTGAAGAAAAGATCTAAGTATAAGATGGTGACTGGAGCTTTGCTACGAAACAATATCCATTTTAAGTGGGAGTTCCCCGAGGGGATCTCCTTCGAGTATAACCAAACTAGGATGAGACTAACTACTGGACGAGAGGTGGAGAGATTTTGGAAAAAATTTGAGAAAGCATTGGGAGGGGGAGGAGGTTCAAAAGATAAGCGGAAACCAAAACAAAAGCCAGACAAGGAAGAGAAAGAAGGAGAAGAAGAAGAACTCAATACGTCTCTCTGACCCACTCTGTGGCAACAAGGCCCTGAATGATTAAGGACTATTCTATGGTTTGTACGACAGGCCTAAGTAAGGGTCTGTCGGAGATAGCGGCCAAAGGCCTTTTAAAATAACTTTATATATCCTGTTTTGAAATAAAATTTGAACGTAGAAATATTTCACTTGGTGGCAGTATAAATATAGGTAGAAATGGATTTGAAAATTATGTCATGGAATGTTAATGGATTGAATAATAAGATTAAGAGAAACAAGGTAGAACATTTGCTACGTAAGAAAAAATTAGATGTGGTCTGTCTTCAAGAAACCCATATAAAAAAGGCTCACCAGAAATTGTTGGTAAACAAGAGATTGGGAGAAGAATTTGTGTCCTCGAATGTAAAGAAGAAAAGAGGGGTGGTGTTGTATGTGAATCCGAATTTGAAACCTGAGCAACTAAATAAAGATAGTGAAGGAAGAGTGATTGTAATAAGGATTCAGGGGAAAAATGAAAAAATTATAATAGTTGGGATTTACGCCCCAAATGAAAAAAAAACAGAATTTTTTAGGAAAATAGAAAGCATGTTATTAGAATTCTGTGATGAGAAGATTATATTGCTGGGAGATTTAAATGGGGTGGTCTCGCCGGGATTAGATAAATATAGTGAAGAGCCAGGGAACATGGAAGGGAGGCTACCAAAAACCTTCTTTCAGATGGTGGACAATTTAGATTTACAGGATGTATGGAGGTGCAGACACCCCACCCAAAAACAATATACCTTTTTCTCACATCCAAATAACTCTGAGAGCAGGATAGATCAAATATGGACAACCAGAGATTTGTTGATAAGGTGTAAAAAAATAGATATTCTCCCCAAAACTCTTTCCGATCATAATTCAATATATATGGAAATATATGGAACAGTAGGAGGAACTAAAAGATGGAGGTTAAATGAGTCAATTTTGGAGGATGAAACAGTAATTAAAAAAACGGAAAAAGTACTTAAAGAATATTTTGAAATAAACCAAGAAAACGAAACTAATATTAATATAATTTGGGATGCAGGGAAGGCTGTAATTAGAGGATTTTTCATAAGCCAAAGTAGTTGGAAAAAGAAAGAAAGAGAGAAAAAATTAGAAGGTTTATTAAAAGAGATTAGGGAGAACGAACTGGATTTAATGAAAAAGAAGAACAGGGAGAAAAGCGAGATTAAAGAAAATATCAAGTTCTTACAGGCTCAAGTCTCCATGATTCTTGATAAGGAAATTGAAAATAAAATAAGATTTATGAAGCAAAGGAATTTTGAATACTCAAATAAAACAGGGAAGTATTTGGCGTGGCAGCTGAAGAGACAACAAAAGGAAAGAGTAATAGATAGAATAGTAGAGAAAGGGAAAACGATTGATGATCCCAAAGAAATTTCAGATAGTTTCGTTAATTACTACACCGACTTATATAAGGAGGACCCAGTAGAACAGAAAGAGATAGAGAGATATATTAAGGAAACTAAAATACCAAGAATAAGAGAGGAAATTAGGAAGAAGATAAACGAACCAATCTCAGGTGATGAAATACAGGAAATAATTAAAGAAGCTAAATCAGGGAAGTCCCCGGGGACGGACGGATTATCTGCTATGTTTTATAAGAAATTTGAAAAGCTACTTAACGAACCATTAAAAAAGGTAATGAACGGGATATTGGAAAAAGGGATGGCACCTAGATCATGGGAAGAGGCCCTCATTGCAGTCATTCATAAACCAGGTAGTGAAAAAGAGCAAATCAAGAATTATAGGCCAATATCCCTCTTAAACAGTGATTACAAACTGTTCGCAGGAATAATTGCGAAGAGATTAAAAGGAGTACTGGGGGGTATGATAAAAGAGGACCAGGCGGGCTTCCTACCAGGTAGATTTATGTGCAATAATGTGAGAAATGTTATTGATCTTATGGAATACTTAATTGGCAAATGCGATAGGAAGGCGGCTTTTCTTTTCCTCGATGCAGAAAAAGCATTCGATAAAATTTCCTGGCAGTTTCTCAAAGAAACAATAAAGTTATTAGATTTTGGAGAATATATTTATAACTCAGTGGAGGCAATATATAAAAACCAAAAGGCCAAATTGATAATTAATAAAGAGATTTCAGGAACGATAAACATTCAAAGAGGTACTAGACAAGGGTGCCCGCTGTCGCCATTGCTATTTATTTTATGTTTGGAGTTCTTACTAGAAAATCTGAGAAATGATAGTAAAATTAAAGGTATTAGAAATGGGAAAGATATACATAAAATTAAAGCATTTGCAGATGATGTCGTACTTACGCTGGAGGAACCGCAGGAAAGTATCAAACAAACTTTAAAAAGGATAAAAGAATTTGGGGAACTAGCGGGATTTAATTTAAACATAAATAAGACCAACATACTAACCAAAAATCTGAGAAAAGAAGAAAACGATCAGCTTCAAAAGGAGACGGGATTGATGGTAGTGAACAAATTAAAATATCTTGGTATTTGGATAACGAATAATACAAACAACTTATTACAGGATAATTATACAAGGGTCTGGAAAGAGATAAAGAAGACGCTAAGTACCTGGGAGAGGCTAAACTTATCTCTCTTAGGTAAAATAGCGGCAGTTAAAATGAATATCCTCCCAAAGATGACATTCTTATTCCAAATGTTGCCGATCTTAGGCTCAAGTAGATCCATCTTTAGGCATTGGAAAAAAGATATAACAAAGTTTCTGTGGAGTCATAAACCAGCTAGGATAAAATACAAATTACTGATAGATAGCAGAGATAGAGGAGGCTTGGCCCTTCCAGATTTAGAACTTTATCATGATGCGGCAGGGTTCTCATGGTTAAAAGAATGGATAACTCTAGAGAATCACAGATTGTTGGACTTGGAGGGATTCGATAACAGGGTAGGATGGCATGCATACATGGCAGAAGATAAAGTCAGAATTCATAAAGGATTCAACAATCATATTATTAAAAAATCTCTATTAAGAATCTGGGAAAAACATAAAAGGTTAGTTGAACCCAAAACCCCCAAATGGCTGTCTCCTATTGAAATTATTACGATCAAAAAAACTAATTCGGAAGGAAGGTGGGGGAGGTATCAAGATTTAATAGAACAAGAAGAAGGAGATTACAAATTAAAGAAATATGAGGATGTCAAACAATATATGACAGGATGGATTCAATATCACCAAATACATAGCAAGTTTATTAAAGATAAGAAGCAAGGAGGTTTTTTGAAAGAACCATCAATTCTGGAGACACATCTATTACGGAGTAGGAAGAAAATAATATCTAATATGTACAATATCCTACTGGAATGGGAAGTGAAGGACGAGGCAGTTAAGGAGACTATGATTAAATGGGCTATCGACATAGGGAAACCAATAGATTTAGACAGTTGGGAAAAATTATGGACTGTGACATGGAAATTTACTGCTGCAGAAGCAATAAGAGAGAATATGATCAAAATGTTCTATAGGTGGTATATCACTCCGAGCAAGATTCATAAGATGTATAAAACCAAGGACAATTTATGCTGGAAATGTCACAAAGAAGTGGGGACAATGATCCATGTGTGGTGGCATTGTGAAAAATTACAAAAATTCTGGATTCAAATTATGGAAGAATTAAAAAAAATGTTAAAATATAATATAAAGAAGAAACCCGAACTTTTTTTGTTGGGAATAATGGATGGAGAAATAGCTAGCCCAGATGAAAAGCTGTTCCTATATGCTATTGCTGCGGCTAGAACCCTGATAGCTCTATATTGGAAGAAGGAAGAGATGCCGAGTATCAAAGAGTGGCAGGAGAAATTATTTGGCTTTTTAGATCTGGCAAGATTAACAGATGCAATCAGGGGCCGCAGCAATCAGAATTTCAAACAAGGTTGGGTCAAATTTGGAGAATATATGAAAAAACAATGCCCCACTATGAGAACTTGGATACACTTCTAAAATTCTAGTGTCGGGATTATTGAGAATTGGAGATAAAGAAGAGATAAAGTTGTAAATATGTCAAGAGAGAAGAAGATAAGTAGCATTAAAGAAATGGTACCGGTATAATAATCTGAGGTGAGGCAAGTGGAAGTCAAGGGAAGGGGAAGGGGGAAAGAAGAATGGGAGGGGGTGGGAAGGAATGAAGAGTTGAAGAAAGAAAGAATGAATGAAAAAAGGAAGGAAGTAATGGGTATGTATGTGTAGGTAGGTTGAAGTATGTATAGATGAATGTAAGATGAATGTGTTGATGATTGTATTGATGAATGTAACAATGAGTGTATATTTTATGAGTGTATATTTTAAGATAAGCTTAATAAAGTTTAACTAATTCAAAAAAAAAAAAAAAAAAAGAAATGAAAAAAAGGGGGGTCAGGTTTTATTGTTCACCAATTTATTTATTTATTTTAAGTTATAAACAGTCCTGGAAATGTTGGTATCAAAAGCTGGCATATGCATTCTTAAAAAAATAAATGAATAAACTTCTTTTAATCCAATAAATAGATGTATTGCAGTAATAAATGGATATATTACAGCAACAGTTATTATGGGGACAGCAACTAAAGGTAACTCAAATATATCATAATGCCCTGAATACATTCTGGAAACAGCAGCTGCAATCCTCTCTGCATCCTGCACAATAACCTTGATTAGGATTTTACTGTCCAATGTCATAATGATGAATGTCAATGTTATTAAGGAGGTATTAAATATTTCACAATGCTTTTTGCAATCCTGTTTATTAGATATTAGAAGATTAGTTCCAAAAGGTTTAGACTAAAGCACTTCAAAAGATTCTAAATACATCTTGGCCAATATGGAATAAAGAAACATTTCAACGAAGAAAAGTGAAAAATGCAGACCCTCTCTCTCTCTCAGAATAAATTGCTATTTATCTGCAAAGAAAAACCAGCAGCAAACAGTGAAAAAGTCAAGTTTCGAGGCAATGCCAAATTGTACAAATGTGAATTCCAGCAAAACAACCACCACCTGCAAGCTGGGAGAATGAGCAACAGAGGTTGGATCCAGACTTGCAGGGAGAAGATAACTGCTAACTGCCTGCCTTTGTGGGAGTTTTCTGTCAGTGCAAATCGGGTCAAACAAATTCCCCATACCGAAATTATGGGGTTGGGGGAAATAACAAACAAATGTTTGTTTTCTTTATGATTTGCCCTGCTGGGATACAGAAGACAATTTCTAGATGGGGTTATTTTGGAGAATGTCATCTGACAAACTTAGCAGGGTTACTCAAAATCTCCATTCCCCTCTAGCTCACCAATATGCATAGGGAAATATAACAAGTTAAAATACAACTTCCTCACAACTCTGGATGAAAATTACCCTCCATCACTTTTTATTTCCAGTGCCACTTCTGACCCTGAAAGAGGGGCATTATCAGAATTTGGACAACTTACATGTAGCATCTCAGAGGACGGTAAGTAGACACTGAAACATACAGGTGAAGGTCAAATTTCTTCCAGTAGAGGATTATTGATATACAGAGAAATCACATAAGCTTCTTTAGAGGACTGAGATATAAACCTAGGGAAAGGGATATTTTATTATTTAAAATGTGCTAGTTGCATTCAATGTTGCTTGAATGGACTTCCACTTGTGCAACAGGACTTCCTCTTCCTCTCATTCTCATTCCAACCCTTCAGAGAAGGTTCTGGGAGTGAGTGGAGGTATGCAGAGGAAGGTGAATTCCCACTGCAGAGAAATCCACTCTTCTTGTACAAAGATAATGCTAGATGTTTCAATTTTTTTAAAACCTCATATCCATTTGTAAAACTAATTTTGACTTTTATAGGGCAAGATACTACCATCACAGTTCATAAGAAATCCATAAACCTCTTGGTCACACTTTATGTTGATGATGTCTACATATTAAACCTCCTCTGACTGCACAGGTAATGTATTAATTATACAGGTACTGCACCCCAACATAAACACTTCTGCAACTTTGATGAAACTGTATGATGAACAAGATTGTACTTGGTGCAGTAAGGCAACATGCCAAGTGATGACATGCTGATAATTGGGGCCAAAAATATTTCAGTTCAGTGAAAATATGGTAGTGGGGTCCCCCCGCCCCCTTAATTTCTTGTAATAATCTGTTCAGGAATGCAAAGCACACTGGAAATACAATTTAAGTGATTGATATTAATCAGGGCTTTTTTCCTAGAAAAAGAGGTGCCAGAACTATGGCTAAACGCTACAGAGGTGACAAAATGCACCAAAGAGATGACAGAAGCCATGATATTAATTGATACAGCATCTTCCATCTTTCCTCATTACTGCAACATTCTTAAAGAGCTAAGCAAATGTCTGAACACCATGTGATTTGTTGCATGTCAGCTTTATAAACATTAGATTTCCTGGAAATACAACACTGGTCTAACAAGAAAGTAAAAACAAGAATCCATGAATGAGGTAGAGTGCAGATCACTTACATCAGTACCATATTTCCGTGTTGCCTGAGCTGCAAGCGACTTAATTTTCCCCCTGTAAAGTTGAGC